>JAXQQM020084887.1:0-26512 GCA_034641835.2 Pinus albicaulis | reverse complement strand
GTGACAAATTGTAATTTATATGATAAGGTCACTACTTGCTGAGTGGGAGAAATAAGAACTACACCAACCCCTGATCCCTCTCAAGATGAGGCTCCGTCAAAATATAATTCCCAGACCTGCCTTGTTTCCAATTTCTTCTCATTTATGACCTGTAAATTTTTCTCAATTATGACCTGTAAATTCTGCTTTTTTATGAGTTTAGGCTAAAAATTGTGGTCATCGGCAACAAGGTGTAATATGGAAGACCCTATCTCCTTCTCCTCTGCATATATAGGATGATTTGAGGGGTTTTGCTGATCACTTATGATATAATCCATTTTTGTTTCCCTATACAATATCCTAAATTGTCCTCCAAAGACAGGGATAGTGGCATAGGTCATATCCATTTGAAGGGTGCCTCCAAAAATTTTGGACCAAGATCTGGAAAGAAGAATTCCAAACCTAGAAGGTATGTCCACAAGCACTATGTCCATTACTAGACTTTTCATGGGGAGCTGGGTAAGGGAGATTACCAAATATTTGATCACTCCTAAACACTTGACCCTTTTAGAGTCAAATGTGTAAATATCATGGTATTTCTTAGTGATTTCCAGTCCTATTTCATCCATCACTTTCTTAGGCATTAGATTGTGAGAGGCTCCAGAATCTGATAGGCAATTATGGGTGAATGTTGAGTCAAAGATAAAAAGGTGAGGAATTATCATCATTCCGATCTTGGACATGGCTACCCAAGTAGATGGTAGGATGTTCACCCACTACATTTACTGAGTCAGGAGCAAGAGTAGATTGTTGTAATAGACTTTTAAATGATTCTCTGTAGGCTGGATTTTTCAATAGTTCAAGGAGTGGAACCGAAAGCTTTATTTTATTTAGTTCTGACTCAAAACTGAAATTGAGAGGGGTCGAATCCTTATTTTCTACAGTAGTTTTTGTTAGAGTACTGTGATTTGGCTGGTTGGAAAAACAAATGACAAGGAAACATTCAAACCAAGCTTTAGAGCTCTAGGATCTAGCCCTCCTAGTCTCAAAGAGGGATCTCTAAATATGTTTGTAAGGATATAGCTTGATGCTTTTAAGAGGTTGATTTTAGGCTAGTTATGAAGTGCAAATTTTTTTGTTTGTTGGTTGGACATAGATGATTTAGGAAGCATAGATAGAGTGTGGAAATATACAAGCCATTGGGCAATGGAGTCATGTGGAAGTCTAAATAGTTCCGATTGATGAATTTGGGGAGCCAAAGGGAAAATTTAACTTATTCAATGGATCTGTGGGATCATATAGGTGGGATTAGATGAACATCAAGGATATGGAAGGAAAAGTAGACCTTTAAGGGTTGTTAAGACTCCTTAATTATATATACCTTTCAACGAAGGGACTTGCAACACTATTTAAACATAAAGAAATATTCAATAGCTAGGGCTAACCATGAATCCTACCAACATAATTTATGCAGATAACATAAACAAGACAGACTTTCAAGTAAGACAAAGAAGGAGAGGAACACTCTGTTTCTTCTAGTTGTTTCACTTAAAGGAGTTAGAAAACATATAAGAAACACAACTAATTTCATTCATAAAAGGGAGAACACCCAGGCATCTAAGACTGCAATTATAAATACCTTCAAATATGACTATCTCAGCAAGAAACAGAGGGTAAGATCAGAAAAAATCCTCTCTTCCACGTTGCAGACAGTAGCGTTTGAAGGATGTTTTTAGAAATAGCTTTCAAGAGGCAGCAAGCAGGCAGGGCAAACCATAATTCAACCTTGACACCAACTATTTGGAATATTCTGAAATAAACAAGCTTAAGGGTTTAAAAGTAGTCAAACTACTCAATAAAACCTTTAGCAGATGAAAACATAAAGGTAGTGAAGAGTAAACATGCCTAAGGTGCTTCTAGGAGAAATTTCTTAGCCTAAGATTTTTACTCTACTGCAAGCAAAGCATAATGGAACAAAGCGAAAAACAGGAAATAACATTAATGAATAGAGAGTACTTCACCAAAACCAAGCTCAGGGATCCAATGATCTAGCCTCCTTCATCAACAGAAAAGCAAATACATCCACACTTCTTCAAAACATCAATCCTTCTTCAAAGCAGTAGTCTATGTATTACTTCAGAATTCATCAAATGCCAACCCTTACAATGAGCGTTCAAATAGGATTTATAGGTGAATGGGGAGGAGAAGTGACAGAGATGGTCTTAATGGTTAATTATAATAGAGGAGAAAAGCATTCGAATGCCCATTCTGTGTTATAAAGATTACATTAATTTCTTGCCCATTATAGTAGTTTTTGTAGACTGTGAGGCCTAATTGTCAGGCTGGTGATAACTCCAAAGAGTGTCTTTAAGGAGAAGTCTTTTGGATATTGCGGTTCTGTCTTTTCTTCTGGTACAAGTAAGGTGGACAGTATGGGTTTTGAGACCACCCATACCTTTACAATAACTGCCTTAACATTTTAAAGAGGTTTTGTCAGCATAATAACTGTCAAGGTGTTTTTTAGTCCTGGGAGGAGTAAATAGCTTAACTGATGTGTCATTCAAAGCTCTCCTTTGCTGATTTGTTTGTCTTGTCATTTAACACTGATTTGGCTTTAACTGTGTTTTTAAGGCCACTTTAATCATTTTCCTGCTTCACGCTGCTTTATCACTATGCTTATCTTTTAATCTATGGATCAATTTTTGATCTTCAGGCTTTATGTTTAACCTTTGACTTTGAATCTCTTTAAATTGATCTTCACTGCTTTCTTTGATTTGATGTACATGTGGCTTGGCTTCCTTCTATGCTGGAGGGTTTTATTACTCGACCAATGTTCATGAGGCACTGAACAAATAATGACAATCAAACCTTTGATCTCCCTTTACGCACATTTTTCCTCGAGGATCGTCATCCTGGGCTCTGTGCAACTTGAATCTGCTTTGGAAGGGCTTGCAAACTATAGGCCGCCATTAAACCTACACAAAACTAAAATAATTAGGTAAAACCTACGTTTGTGGATTTGAATGCTAACAGAGGCTCGAGGATGGGTTATGGAGAAGTGCAAAGGGAGGGGATATTTTCAGAAAGGAGGTTCGAGAGGTGGAACCTAGAGAAACAGCAGAAAAATTGTATTATGGGGCGAAAAGAGGAAGGGTGATTTTGCGGAAACCGGCAGTGGTTTTCACGTGGGGTGAGAGTGGTTTGTGGTTTTGCGTAGGGTGGACATGATACGCATTGGAGGCTGACACGTGTCCTCTCAAAACCACCCATTTCACGTTTAAATTGTGTGATGGAATATTTTGGGTAAAATGGGTGCAAAGATGAATAATGACCATTGGATCGGGTAGATTAATGGCCCGGATCTCTCCGCCAGGTGGCACAAATGACAAATGGTGCGAGGGGAGGGGAAAATGTGAGAAAGCGCAAACCGTCAGATCAGGAGGATCGACGGTTGAGATCATATCGGGGAATGGCAGACAGAAGGGGTTTGGACAGGAGAAAAGCGATACTGCGAAAGGGTGATGACCGTCGGATCTAGGAGAGATCAACGGTCAGGACTCCATCGATGAAATAAACATTGCAGAGAAAGAATAGAGAAGGTAGATGGAAAAGGGGAAGGGAGAAGTGGCATGGGGCATTGGATGGTGAAGATCAATGAACCATATTATATTGCAAAAGGCACAGTGCAGAGTTAGAAAAGGGGCCCATTCTTTAAGAGAACGATCGCGGGTCTCGGTCACATGGAGAAAAGGGGTTAAGGATTTAAGCCCATGAGGGTGTTGGCTTGAGGGGTCCTGACCCAAGTCTGGTGTGCAAGGTTTGCCAAAAAACCCCTATACTACTAGCCCTTTCGGTAGTGACCTTCTTGCGCAGGTCAAAGTCTCACCCGAAGTAGTATGGGTGGGTGTTGGAACCAGGTTTCTGCACCCTAAAAAAGGATGGGTAAAGCAAGCAGAGCTGCACTAGGTCCTGTAATCCCCGATTACCTTGTTTTGCATAGGGTTAATTAAGTCTCTATTCACATCCATGTGCACTAGATCTATAGTTATATGCTTGTTATAACATCAACACAATAGTACATAAATAGAACATAACAGATCTAGATCCAAGAACACAGCATACAGATCTTTCGCAGCTTAAGGACAAAAAATGCATAACATAGCAATTATCAGTAATTCACATCACAATACTCACAGATTAAATTATCTAACAATCCTTCACATTCATTCATTCATCAATTCTTCCTTACAATTCCCTTCCCAACCTGCGCACATAGCAACAGGGTTCGCACACAGCTGGACTTGGATCTCCGCGCACACAGCCAACAGGAGTCCGTTCCCCAAAACCCAAACAGATAGCTTAAATCACAATTTGCATCAATAGCTCATCACTTCTTATCCTTTACAATACAAAATGCATCTCTATTTATAATAATCTAGCCTCGACTTTCCTACGGTCCGCAACCCATGGTTTTCGGACCCCTAGTTTACCCTTTGATCCATTACAATGCGTTCGGGGCTTTGACCCACCCCAAAACCCCTCCACCAGGCTAAATATAATCACAAATATTCAAAATGGACCAGTTTCATAGCTTGTTAGGAGACCCCGTTCCAACAGTCCCCCAACACAATCTTGTGACTCGTCCCGAGTCACTGCAGTGGTGCAGCTTCGATTTGCATGCACAAGGTAGCCAGAGTGCGGAGGAGCGGTGGGAGCACTTCCTTACTCTGGGCTGCAGCTCATTGCGCAATGTTGACTAGTGTCAGGGAGGCAGGGCCATCTGGAGCTGCGGTGACCCGTTCCAACAGTCGGTGGAGGTGCGCAATGGAAGACTGAGCATCTTCGGTGAGCTGAAGTACAGTGTCAGCCCATGGTTGCAACAGTTTTCGAATGACATGCTTGTTGTGGCGAAGGTTCTCAATCCTGTCCAAGATGGCTAGACGCTGCAAGGAGACAGTGGAGGGTGAGGAGGCTCTGACTTGGTCCAGAGTAGCTTCCGCCTGCTGTAATTCCGTATGGATATGCTGAAGCGTGGAATGGTGTCGCGTTTCCATGCATAATTGTGTAACTCTTTCGACCAATTGTGCGCCCTACGTCAGCTGCTCCTAGATAATACACATTGCGTATGTGACCACTACAATCCACTGGTCCCACACTTCAGGAGGTCTGTCATACTACTATTTCATGGCCCGGTCATGGTGGCGAACTTCACGCAACACTCTTGTGTACAATCATCGTAGCTCTATGCGAGATAACTACGCTAAATCTAGTTGGATGTCCCCAGTAGTTGGATCCGGGGTGTTGACTAGGGCAATGCGAGGGAGGGAACACACATTGCTTCTGTTGGGCGGTATTCTGGAGTTGCGGAGAAGTCGTAGCATGTCCCTGTATCACAGCGTTCCGTCTGTGCGTGGCTCGCAGACAATCCTTTCTGTCTGGAGCCCGTGCTCACTTCTGTGGCTGCACTTAGCATTCCCAGGTTCTCTGGTTGGGTCCATCTTAGCAGCAAGAAAGCAGGCAACCCAAAGAATGTTAATGAGCGCAAAAAACCAATACGCAGATAACATGAGCATGTTGTAGGGTGAATAAATAGCCTGGTGTGTAATTATCTAGCCATCCGCACACCGTCCGGAGCTATTTAATGGTGGAGTAGCCCATTCGTGAGATTGACCATCGATCAGGTAGATCAATCTTACCATAAATGGCTGCATTGATGATCTACCGCCGATTGTGCATACTTGTAAGATCCCTTTTTTATTAAATTGGGATGTTTTGACAGTCGTCCTGCGTGCCTGAGGTCATTTCCATGGAATTTCAGACCACGAATGACGCCTGTATGTCATACGTGTACCCTGAATGAAGGTCGACGTGAGTTGTGTCTGCAAGTTGGCCATTAGTCTTTTCGAGCCATGCACGTTGCCCTTGGTCTGAACGTCCTTGCACTAGAGGGCTATGTCACACATCCTCGTGCCATTTATTACTTGAGGCATCCGCAAATACTTCAAATTACATGTGGGTCCGGGCAGGTCCATAACCCGACGCATGCCTAGGTCAGTGGTACCCTGGCAAGCCTATCCGTGCAAGGCTTGATCGCACCCTTGAGTGTTGTATGTCAGCAAGTATCTACGTAGATCGACTGACCTCAGAGTCCATCTAAAAACTAGGGTCCCTATGCGCAGGATCACCCTTCTCCAATACTTCTCCTGAGTGAAGAATACTGGTCCTTGTGTAGGTGCTCCGCGTAGTGTTAGTGATAGTGCCCCTAGCCTGCGTTCCATGAGAATCTTAGGTTCAATCATCTTCTAACTATCATTTGCGTCCTCCTGGTAGGGCAGGTTCCTTTCCATGGTAGAGATGCGACGAAAATTCCTGACGGTCTGAAGACATCGAAGCACCGAAACCTCGTGCAATCGGCCTTGCCAATTTTCCAGCTCCTCATCAGAGTTGGAAAAACATTCACTGTATTTTTCCCAGCAGAGCATTCCTTCATCCATGGGGTTAACCCGGTCTTCATCCTGCACTGTTAATTTATAAATGTGATCTAATTCCTCCTCCTCATAGGCTGGCTCTGTATATCGCGCACCTTCTACTGGATCTAGTGGTACTATGACACGCGTACCCTTGATTTCAAACACCATGCTGCACTTCTTGACATTGATGACACCCCCTATGTCAATTACCCAGTCCAGTCCAAGGAGCGTAGGGTAGGGATCTGCATCTTCCACAATTTCTATGACTTCAAAGTCAGATAGGACCCTTACCCCTGCAATGTAAACCATGACTTTTGGTAACCTCCCTAGAGGGATGATTTTTTGTTGATTGGCCATTCGTCGCTGGATGGAGGACCATTCTAATTTAGGTTCTCCCATTCGTTTCCATGTATTCTTTGGTAATACATTCACATCTGACCCCAGATCTAAGATAACCTGATCCATCTCGTAGTCAGCAATCTACACAGCCAATCACATCTCTCTTCCAGTGCTCTTCTTATAGTTGTATAGTTTGTGTACATCCTTGGTTTTAGGGATAAAATTGGTCCGAACTGCGCAGGTATTCAATAGTGCTTGGATATTTCCCATAGCCTGCGGATTTCGCAGTAGCTTCAGACATTCCTTTAAAAAAGGCTCAACCCCTTCCTCTATCTGAGGTTGCGTTGGCGACTGCATGGGGACTGTCAGTGGTGTTTTTTCTTTGAAAGGCACTCCTTCCCGGGAGGCAAGCTCCTCTTTTACTCCCTAGGTGACCAGCCTGCTGCGTGTCATGACTTTTACACATGGATCTACCTTTCTTAGTTCGCCCTTAACTCTTTTTACGTTCTGCGTAGGGGTGGGCTACTTTTCCTGCATCTTGGCTATTAAAATTGGGTAGTCCTCTCCCTCATGGTCTAGCTGCCTACAATATTTGCATGATGGCATGGTGGGATTTGGGCATTCTCTGGCAAAGTGCCCTATTTCCCCATAGTTATAATAGACTAGCTATCCATGTCTTCTTCCTGCACTTCCTCCCCGACCTCCTCTGCCTTAGGCCGGTGATCCTCCAAAGTGCGCAGAAAGTCTTGGCGACGCAAGGTCTGATTGTACCCTATATAAGTTCCCACGATCCATCATTAAGTCATAAGTATGACAGTTCTACTCATCATGTCCCACTGATCAACAGAATCGACACCATTGTTGCTTGAGTTCTGGGACATATGTACCTAGCCGAGGGCAATGGTTCATATGATGAAGTCCTGCTACTTGAAAATCAACACACCATAGTGCAGGTCCGCTTGAACCTGATCGTAATAGGACAGGTTCCCTACTTCCGCCTGGGTGTACTAGACTAGGTCCTCCTGCTTGCATGTAATCCGTCAGCAGAGGGCACTAATCCTTCGTATGGCCAGACACTCGACATCGTATGCACCAGAGATCTGTGCAAACTTCCTTTCCTCGCTCTTTTCGCAGGTTCTGTATCTCCATATGCATAGCCCCAAGTTGTTCCTGGAGTTGTTGTACCCCTGCAGACATATCCTCTCAGGGGGCAGCCTCTAGTTTCATAGCGACTTCCACAGCCTTCTCCTGCGACTCAAAGGTTTGATGACTCATTGGCATGCGTAGGTGAGGTAATAACATAGCGATGAACCATTCTGTATGCTGTCTGTCAATATATTCGAATCCTCCTTCCCTGATTGCTTCTTGATCGGCGTCCCGGCCTCCATCTTGTTACACGATGTTATCGTCCCTGCAATTCCCATCCCGCACATTGGAGGACCCATTTTGTGACCTGTGAGCAATGTCATGCCGTGAAACCATTATCATTTCATTCCTCTAAACATGAGCTTCAATTTCCCTAAAGACATCTCCTTGCAGAAAATCATAAAAACATCCCTTTTTGCACTGGCGCGGGTATCCAGTTCAGAACTCGTGCCAATGAGGAAAATCCTACAAAGAGGCCGCACCAACTGGCACTTTGTCCCATAGTTGCAGTCGCGCCAGCCAATCTAAGGAGTGTTTTTTAAATAAGAATGGCGGAAGTTTCGTTTCAACAGACTCAGAAACTGCTATCTATCTTGAGTTGGGAGGTTTGGCTCCGGGAGTTCCATGAAAGGGAAGTGGTTTGCCACCTCTCATGGAAGCTTCCTTGAAGATAGGGCCAATCCCACGATTATAGGGATCCCAACTCCCTTCCTCCATCTATAAAAGCTAGCTCATTGCCATTGCAAGCTAGTCTTGAAGTGCCTAAGCCTTGAATCTCCAAGTTCTCAAATTCCCAAGAGCCTTCATGTTGCAAGAGCCCTCATTTTTCCCTTAAGGCCAAACTCGAGCAAGGAGACTATCGTTGAGAGACTCTAAGAGAGGCTTGTCCCATCCCTGGCAGGCTTTAAGGAGCGTGCATATTTGGAGAGTATTGAACCCGTAGTTAAGCGAGAGGGGTGAATCAGTTTAACACATACATGGACTTTTAAAATTTTTCTTTTAAATCTTATTTACACCTTCATTTCATGGTCAACTTAATATGTGAGCAACAAGTATTACTATCAAACAGATTTGTTAATGTAATAGCAGATTGAATATGAGAGCATCAAGTATTAAGCAGATGAGATAAATCACATCAACACATAAACATCATGCATAGAGACACCAGATATAAGTGGAAACCCATAAAGGGAGAAAACCACATCTTATTATTGTTGTGATGCAAAGGCAAGCTCCAACTCCCTCTCACCACTGATTTTCTGTAGGCACCAACCTACAGGAGGCTCCTACCTCAATTCTGCAAGCTACAACTTGAAAGGAAGCTCCAACTCCCATCAATTTTCTGCAGGCACCAACCTACAGGAGGCTCCAACCTCAGTCAGCTACAACTGACATTTTATCAAGCTACAACTTGATGTGGAAGCACCAAATCCCATCTATTTTCTGCAGGCACCAACCTACAGGAGGCTCCTACCTCAGTCAGCTACAACTGACATCTATCAAGCTACAACTTGATAAGGAAGCTCCAACTTCCTTACTCTTTCAAAAGAAAAACACTTGCTGATTTACCTTGGATATTAGCTCTGTTCTGTACCTTCTTCTCTGTTGTTCATCAACTCTTATATCAGACCTGCATCATCTCTGCTCAGCCCCTTCTTCTTCTTTGCTCAGCTCCTCCTTATTCACATTCTTCTTGCAGCTTGCTTATTTTCTTCAACTCTCTTTAATTCTGCTGCATACTCTCTTCTTCTCTCACTCCATTTTCGTCAACCTTCTCCCCTTGGATATTACCCTGTTTTATACAAAAATAGTTTCATGACTGTTTGTATTCCACTGGGAATTCGAAATGGATAGCCATGTCTCTTTGCCTTCTGCCTTCTCATCTCTTTTCAGCTCACTCAGAAAAATGTAACTGTAGGTGCTTATTTTAATATTACAGTGGGATATTTGCTCTCTTCCGGAGACTTGCCAATGCATCACGACAATATAAATTTAAATAAAACATTACATTCAAATTACAAATGAGAACTCCAACTCACTCATTTTGTCTCTTGGCTTGCTGCACATTTGCCTTTTCTCTGACTGTGTCTTTGTCCCTTTCTCTTCTCTGTATGCCTTTCTGTTTATGGCTGCTGCGTAACTTCTGTGTTTGTGTAACTGCATTTTTCATTTTTATATCAGCGCTTTATATATAAATGAATCTGTTGACTGTAATTCTAGGCCATATTCCAACGCTTTTCATGCCACGAGTGTCTTGTTGTTGTGGAACATTCCGCAAGCGGAACGGGCATATATCACAGTCGTATATTAATAATCGCCCTCCCGTTAAGCTGAGGCCCGTGGGTCTACAGACCACGCGGCATAGTTTAATACCACCGCAACAATGTTATATATATACATATAACAGCGCCCTTTCATATATACAAATAAGTAATTTCAACTCTCGGCATACATACACACTTCCTTTTTAAATCAATTCTCAGCGTAATATAGTGAAGACATATTAAACATATAAGAACTCCTTTTGGGCCCACTTAACACACTTCTCGATGCAATGAGTCTTCTCCGAATGCTATTTATCGCTCCTGCTCCGATTCCGATTCGATATGATTCCAATCATCACAATCGGCAATCAACACAATGCCATAATATATATATATATATATATATATATACCTTTTAATACCTGCTCCGATGCGATGCAAATCGGCGATCGCAAATCGCAATGTTTGAATGCCAAACCGGTTAATTGTTCCACAGTCCGATCCGATTCAATCGGATATCGCCAATTGCCTGAATTGATATCACTCAACTATTGCAGCTCCAATGTGCTCCGATTTCGATTCAATCGGAAATCGCCAATTGCCTGAATTGATATCACTCAACTATTGTAGCTCCAATGTGCTTTGATTGCGATTCAATCGGAAATCGCCAATCGCCTGAATTGACATCACTCAACTATTGCAGCTCCAATGTGCTTCGATTGCGATTCAATCGGAAATCGCCAATCGGTAATTGCAATGCGCTTCCACCTTTGGACTCTTCACATTTCTGATCCGATTGGGGAGGGGTCCCACCTTATAAAACTTTGTTTTATGCGCTCCATAATATATATGCCTTGGACCTTTGGTTCTTTTGCTTTCGGGATTAATAATATGAAACTGTTTCAATGTGTTAAACTTTCCCAACTCCACTAACTTCGACACTGCCCGATTTGCATCAATCACTGGAATTCTTATAATTTAAAACAAAGTTGCTGCTACGTCATTTCTTATATATGTATACTTTGCTGCTGGAGTCAAGCGATTCCCGGAATAATATTTGTGTTATATTAAATGTATAACGCCGGTTGGAGTATGCGATTCCCGGAATGTGGTTCTGTATTGTATGTGTAACGCCTGGCTTGAGTATGATTCTCGGAATTTATAACTGTTCTGCCTCTGTCTCTGCCTCTGCTACTTCTATCATTCTGCCTCTGCCTCTGCTGCTTCTGTCGCTCTGCCTCTGTATTCGACTGTTATAATTTTAGCCTGTCTCCTTTGCCTGTTTCTGCTGCTCGACCTCTGCCTCTACTGCATGTCCGTTTCATCTCTTCCTTTGTATTTGGTGCCTCTGCCTCTGCCTGTCTCTTTTATATGTTCTTCCACTGCCTCTGCTTCTCTTTGCTGCCCTGCTTCTTCTTTTTGCTGCTTCTGCTACCTCTTCTTATGCTTTCTCTGCTCCTTGGCTGATGTTTCAAGTGCTCCTCCTTTGTCTGTCTCTGCTTCAGCGCTGCCTCCTTTGTTTCCTTCATTTGCTTCTTTGCTGTCTTCATTGCCATGATAACAGCTCTGTCTCTGTAGCTATTTGTCTTACGCTCTCTCTTTTAATTCATCTGCTCCTTGACTGATGCTACTCCTTAATTCTCCTTTTGTTGCCTTTGCTTCTTTAAATGAACTTGTCTCTACTGCTTGACCCTCTCTACATATTGCTGCTTTGCTGCTCTCTTTTCCTTGTTGCTTCCTCAGATGTTCCTCCTTTTCCATCTCCGTTGCCATCAATGACAACATTTCCAACGAGAGACCCCTCCGAAGGAGACCTCAGCGTCAGAACATTGGTTGTACTCTCTTTCGATTGCTTATTAATGAATGACTATTGGTTATGGTTCCACTCTGTTTTTCACTTATGATAATGGTGAGTTATATCCTTTCTGACTGATATATAGTTGCGTATTCTGGATTTTATGCTTGTATTCATGTTGTTTCTTGCATGTGCAGGTGTCCATTCACGGAGATCGTGGGGATCGTGATCTGCCGAGGCTGAGGAACGGGAACGTTGTCTCTTCTACGAATCATAGCACTGGACTCCAGGTAGGCCTCCATCGTTGGTCTGTTTATTCGCAATTAGGAACTTGCGCTATAGCATTTGATGATTGTTGCTAGACCCGTGCTGGGCTAGTAGGGATCGCCTCTGTCCGCAGAGGGGATTTACCTCCTCAACAATTTGGCGACTCCACTGGGGATCGTCTAGTTTTGATTGTCTCGTTTTGATTGTTTCGTGGTTTTCCTTGCTTGGTTAGCCTTCTGGGCTGGGTTCTTTTGCTGTTTTTTGCTTCTTGGTTTGCTTGGATATCATTGATCTGCTTCTGGAGTAGTTATTTTTTATTTTTGGCTGAGGAACTCTGCTGGCGCGCTTTTTAGCTTGACAGTTGCACCAATTGGCGCATGTTGCATTTGTATTGCCCGCGCCAATTTCTTTCTAGCGCCAGTTACAACCTCACAGTCGCGCCACTCCTGTGAGGCATTAGGGTTTGCTCAGTTTTGAGCTCTCTGGGTCTGGTCAGTGTTTTTCTTTTTGGTTTTTCGGCTACCTGAGTGTGTTGGAGTCCTGTTTGACTGGGAATTTGCCTTCGTCCTTTGGTTGTTTGCTTTTCTCCATCGATTTCACGTTTTAAGCCCTAGGGCATCTAGTGGCTTTGTGTATCGAGCCCTCCTTAGGAGTTTTGGTGTTTTGTTAGTCCAGTCAATTCTCTGATTGCTCCTCCGCATTCTCTTAGTGGCTGTTCACCATTTCGTTGCGATTTTTGGGTGATTACTCTTCTCTTCATTCAAACTTCGTTTGGTCTTGCTTTGGACCTAGATTACACGGTCCATTGGAACCTTTGAGACTTTTTCTTGGTTTTGAGAGACTTTGGTCGATTTGAGATATGATTGTTTGTGTCATTGAGTGAAATTTGTTTGTTTTTTCTCTCTTAATATCGTTTCTCAAATTGCTTCTCTTTTGTTTTCAGTTTGTTTAGTGCATCTAGCCATCAAACATTGAAAATTGAAAAAAAATCTCTTTTGCTTTTGGTTGATTAGTGCAAATTGAAATCATTTCGATTTTACTAGTAATTAGTGATTTGAATGAAAATTTTTCGATTTCGTTAGTTGCATTAGAGATATCATTGATTGTCTTCCGATCATTTTGTTTGTGTAAAAACTCTCAACTCTTCTGTAGCTAGTTTTCATCGAACGAAATGATGTACTGTGGCATGTAGCTTTGCATTTAGGAGTTTTTGAGACCACACATTCGTTAGGGCCTGAAAACTGAAACGTAATTGAAGATCAACTTTAAAATCTACTCAATTTACACTAAGGCAACATTGAAATCTAACGAAACATATTTAGAGGTCTAGGCTAGAGACGTGTTCCGGCGTCTTTAAACCTAGCAGCTGTCGTTCGCCTTTTGGCTTTAGATAGCGCTAGTACGGACTTGTGCTCCCCGTACCGTCGCGTATATAAAGGGAGACCCCTCTAGGTTTTCAATCCTTTATCCATAGGAAGCCGAGTCTGCCGCCCTATACCCGTGATACACCGAACACAGCATTCGGGGAGATTGCCTGCACGTACGGAAAGTCCTTGGTCGATTTCTCTTTCATTATTGAAACCAAGGTGTATATTGTAGTTCACGGTTATTTGGTACACCCTTTTGCCTAGTATTCCTGAGCAGTCATTTGATCTTTTCTGACTCCCTAAATTTGAAAAGATCGCCAAGCACTTGTCCTTTCACGCTTGTGTCAAATCTGAAAGAGATAGAGTCACCTTTTTATCGTTTCTCGACTCTTAAAACATGAAACGGTAAAGTTTCTTATTTTTCAATGTGGTAAAAAATTAATCACCCACGATTACACGCCCTCTTAGATTTTTCTTGTTGACCGTTTGATCGTGTGTCTTGATGCTTTTTCAGCCCGTGTGTGTGTTTGTTCTTTTTTCTCTTATCGTTTTCCACAGTGGCGGAACCTTCGGTTTCATCTACTGGTAGTCCTTACACAGATGATTCTTCAGAGGTGTCACAATCCTATACTGAACCACAACAGCCTATTGTTTCCGAGTTTCCTGACGGGGGACCGGTTCTTTCTGAGCAACCCTTTGGGGGACCAGTTGAGTTCGATTGGCCCTTTTCGGACCCTGTGTCTGAATTGAGATTAGGAGCTGATTTCCTTTCTCTTACATCAGGTTCGCCTTTTGTTGCTGTTGTTTTTCCTCCTAGCCCTCGCCGTTTATTGTGCGAGCTAACGGTAGGCTCAACCATGAGTGATTCTGGTGAGGAAATCCCAACGTCTGGTGAAGACTATCAGCTCTTCCCACGAAGATTGTTTCCGGGAGACAACTCTGAACTGCCTGACATGTCAACAGCCAGTCTCTCTTTACCGCCCGGATACAGGTCTTTAGGTCAGATCATTTCTGCCACAGCCTCTATGGGAGTGTCAGCTCCTTCTCCGAGGCCAGCTGCTCCTACACCCGGGGTGTCTCCTCAGACGCCCGTGACTTCTGTACCCGTTTGGCCCACTGTTTGTGTGGCCGCTTTTTCTCCTGTTGTCACAGCACCCTCTGCCAGGGCTATGCCAACTCCTGAAGATGTCTATCTAGCGACTGCTATACCGGAGAACATCTCTCTGGAGGAGTATCGGTTGTCTCTGCAACAGCCAAACCCCGAGGTTGGACCATCCTCCCAAGATCCCAACCGCTCTTATTTTTCGCACTATGCACAGGATGGTACACCCGTGTATGCTTTTCCAGGTCAGTATGACGAGCACGGGGACATTTTACGTCTGCCCGCTCCTGAGGCTTACCTCCATGCTCAAGGTTTACCTCATCACCAGGCTTATAACCCACAAGGGCAACCTTTCCAAGGCAAACCTTCGGGCCAACCTGGCTATCCTTATGACCCACAGGGGTAGCCCATCCAAGGCTACCCTGCGGGCCAGCAAGGGCCATCGTACGATCCGCAAGGACAGTATTACAGCCCTTCCGGTCAACCTGTCCAGCCTCAGCCGGGGTACCAACTGGGACCGGTCTATGGTCCTAGGGGGAAAATCCAGCCTTCTCTACCGATGCAACCTCGGTATCTGTTGTTTCTAACATTGCATATCGGCGGGACTATCTACAGGATAAAACTGAGTCAGCCGGTTTCCAATAATACACGGCCTGTTCCTCCACGGAGCCAACCCGGCCAACAGTTTCAGCATTCGCCCTCCAGGCCAACCGGCCCATCCGGTACAACCTGGGGCTCCTTCATAGCCAAGTCAGCATGTGCAACTGGCGCAACCTGTCTATCCAGGTCAACCTGTTCATTCAGGGAAACCCTCTCAGTCAGGTCAACCTGTTCACTCAGGGCAGCCCGCTCATTCCATTAACCCTGCCCAACAGTCGATTCATTCGATGCCGCAGCCAAATCAACAGTTGTGCCCTACTTATCAGGCTCCGCAGGGTTCCACTTTTCAGCAGCCTACTCATCCTCAAGGTGGTTATTATCCTCATGGTCAATCTCAACCAAATTATAACCACCCCAGAGGCTCTCAGTATTATCCTCCTCCACCCGGTTTTACCTACACTCAGCAGCCAAATCCAAATGCTGCTTACACCGAGCCGACACATAATCGGAGATTAAATTACTCTGGTTATCGACCCCACACACTGGTTACCAGCATCCAAATCAGTCTGGTTATACGACCTACACCCCCTACGGTAAGAATCCTATGGGGCAGAACCCATGGGGGCAAGGATATTCACAACCATTGTGGAGTATGGGTACCGGTCCTCATCCCGGGCCTGGCATGCCAGTCAATCCGCCATTGTCGTTCCTAGCCACCTTGGAGTTGCCGGATGTTTCAAAATTGACCAATGATCCGATTTTACATAATCCGTATTGGCCTCCAGTTCCTACCAAGATACCAAGTGATTGCCCCAAGTTTGAGGGAAAAGCTGGAGAGGAACCCCAGGCGCATGTGATGACGTATCATCTCTGGAGTTCGTCTAACTCTTGGGTCGACGATTCGATTCATCTAGCCTCTTCCGGCTACTTTGTGGGCTTCTTTGCTAAGTGGTACATAGAGTTATCCGATGGCATTTTCCAACATTTTCAGATTCAGTGCTTTAGCCACGGCACCTCCAGCACTTTGATTATGGTTGAATTATGAAGTGAGCTTCTCACGACTTCTGAAACAGGCCAAAGCCACTCGTTCAGTCACTTTATGAGTGTTGAGCGCCGTTAGTGGCTGGTGATTTCTGTGGAGTCCGGAGTGCTAACTCACGGGACCACTGCCCTCGCCGTGAATAAAATCGCTCAAGATATTGCGATGGGAGCGTGTGTGATGGAGGAACAAGCCATTGCGCGTGCCCAATATCTGGATCTTGTGTATTCTCAGTCCGGCACGCTTTATGATATCTTGCCTGATGCCCCGCGGTTCGGAACCTCTAAGGCTCCGCCTACCCCTGCGGTGGATTGTGTCATTGGTTCTATCTCTCAGAATTCGAAGAAATCTTCAAATGGGAAGCAGAAGTCTAATTCTTCCAACAATGCTCCTGCTAATCCTGCCCCGTCCGATTCTGGAAAAACCGCGGAGGTGAATGCCATTCAGGCCAATCCTACGGAGATAAATTCCAAGGGGAAAAAGAAGTGCAAAGGCAAATCTAAATCTGATGCCCCAAAGCCAGAATCTAAATCTCGCACTGAGGATGGTTCTCAGCGTAAACCGAAGTACCCTTGCCTCATTTGTGAAGGGGACCATTATACTAAGGATTGTCCACGACGATTCGAGGTTAGTCAAATTCTCAAGGGATCTAAAGGGACTCCAGAAGTTCTAAAAGATTCATTCCCGTCTCAACAGACCCAGATGGTTGAACAGTCGTCACCATCTGCGCCATTTGGGTCCCAAGTTTTCATGATGAAGGTTGCTGCACCTATCTCTGTCACTACGCATTCGAAGGATTACAAAGAATCACGGTAGGCACCTAGGAAGGCAGTTGTAGATGGACCTACTCCCCTACCTGTCTCCGGTTCTTTAGAAATCGAGAAGCCTACTCTTGAACCTGTTGTGAAGCCACCTTCTAAAGGTGTTCTTCGGAGATCTTCGTATAATCCGAATGCTCGTGCTGCTCAACACTATAGCATTGTTGAGGATTTGGCACAAGCACCTTCTGCTATGTCTGCACTCGAAGTTCTTCAAAGTTGTCCTTCGCAACGGAAGGCTTTACTATCTGTAATCGTGGTATTGATCCCGCCGATTCAAGTCTTCTCTCCTTCGATTTAGAGAATTTCACTCCCCGACTTCCACATCAAATCGCTCTTGTTATTCAAGTCGGGATTAACGGTCTGAACATCCATAGGGCCATGGTGGATGAAGGTGCTTCTACCTGCGTTATGTCATCCACTTGCTGGAAGGCCATTGGCTCTCCAGCCCTTGCGTCCTCTCCCAATGCCCTCGAGGCATTTGATGGTCGGGAATCCAAACCCCTGGGTGTTCTCGAGAGTTTAGCGATCACTTTACAGAGGAAGACTGTCAACGTGGAAGTAGAAGTGGTTGACGCCAAGCTCAACTACAATATACTTCTGGGCCGCAGCTGGACTCATGCCATGCTCTGCGTGCCGTCCACCGTCTTTCGACTTCTTAAGTTCCCTCACGAGGGCAAAATCATCACGGTGGATCAGTTGTCCTTCTTCACCTCTACTTCCGAGAACAACGTACCATACATGGATCAGATTCCGAATCCCCCTGATAGTGTAGGACCTGGTCTCTTCAAAGACCCCGTCCTCATGGGTATCTTTCCCGCACCATCACCGCACACCGCTCAAGTTAACATGATTTCCAGGTCCGATGACCCCTGGTTTATTCCTACGCCTGAGCAGGTGTTTGAGTTTGGAGAATCAATGCCCTTGACTCCAGTAGAGATCAACTACTGTGAAATTGTTGCCGCATCTGATCCTCCACCTCCTCAGCATGCTCCTTTGAGCATGGCTCTCGACATCTACTCTCAATCCCCCTGGCTTGGTCAGGCCGATTCACCTGATCCTCTTAAAGAGACTTTTCCTTCTGATGAAGCCATCATTGAAACTATGTCTCTTGAGGAGCTGCCTTGGGGTGATGGACATCATTGCTCCTCTTTTATGCCTAGCTTGGGGGCAATGACTGACTGTCTGGAGCGTTATGCTTCTCAGGTTCCTACCCCTCCTCTTCAAATGCCCATCTTGACGCACGAGGTTTTTCGGAAGGTAACCTGGGTAACATCACTCAAACCGTCCCGATCAACATCTCCGTTAAACCGGGGGTCGTTGAGAATATTCACGTGGGAGTGACTTGTTCTCCCGATGAGATTCAAGTCTATGCTGATCTTTTTAAAGAATTCAGAGATGTGTTCGCCTGGTCCTACGAGGAAATTCCGGGGATTGATCCCAGTATCGTAGTGCATGAGATTCCAACCTACCCTGGTGCGAAGCCTGTGCGCCAACGTTTACGCCCCATGCATCCTCGAAAAGCCGCTGCAATTAAGGCAGAAGTTGAGAAACTTCTGAACGCGGGTTTTATTTATCCTATCCCCCTCACAGAATGGGTGTCTAACATTGTCCCTGTAGATAAAAAGCAGGGTACTATTAGGGTCTGTGTTGATTACCGCGACATCAATCGCGCTTGTCCAAAAGATAACTATCCCACTCCGTTCATAGACCAGATTATCGACGAATGTGCCGGAAGTGAGATTTATTCCTTGATGGACGGTTTCTCAGGGTATAATCAAATTAATATTGCACCTAAGGATCAACACAAGACTACGTTCATCTGTCCGTGGGGTACTTTCGCGTATAAAAAGCTCCCGTTCGGCTTGAAGAACGCTGGAGCTACTTTTCAGCGTGCGATGTCTTATGCTTTCCATGACATTTGCCATATCGTTCAGCCTTATCGGGACGACTTGCCAGCTCATTCAGCTAGGCGAGAGGATCACCCTGAACACCTCCGCCAGATTTTCCTTCACTGTAGGCGCTACAATATTAGGCTCAATCCTCATAAGTGCGTCTTCGGCGTAGATTCTGGCCGTCTTTTTGGATTCATAGTCTCCAAAGACGAAATTCGCCTTGACCCTTTAAAAGTTGAGGCTATCATCAACCTCCCATCACCCTCCTCATAATATTAGTTGCAGAGTCTGCAGGGAAAAGTGAACTTCCTTCGACGCTTTATCCCGAACTACGCTGAGGTGGCCAAAGGATTTACGCGCCTATTAAAGCAGAATGTTCCCTTCCATTGGGATGAAATTGCTCAGCAATCCTTTGAGAAGCTAAAGACGTTATTGGTTAATGCTCCTTTGCTTCGTCCTCCGGACTATCATCGTGATTTCACTTTGTATCTCGCCGCCGCGTTTAGCACCATTGCTATGGTTCTGGTGCAGGATGATGATGATGGTAATGAACATGTCATTTATTATCTATCACGAAACCTTCTCGATACAGAAACGCGCTATGCTCATGTCGAGAAGTTGGCTTTAGCCGCCGTACACGCTGTGCAGCGCTTTCGCCATTACATCCTGCTGCGCTCGATAACAGTGGTTTCGGATTGCAACCCCATGACATATATTCTCTCTAGACAGTTGCTGGGGGGAAAATACTCCAAATGGATCGTTATCCTGCAGGAGTTTGACTTAGAGTTCACCACTGCTAAGTCAACCAAATCACTTGTTTTTGCGGATCTTATATGCTCTCTCCCGACAGACTCCACTCCTTCACTTTCCGAGGATCATATCCCGGACGAAACTCTTTTCCTCATCAGTACTCGTGACCCTTGGTATGGCGACATAATCGTGTATCTTCAGACCTCCACATTTCGGTCTGAGTTGACTAAAGATGCCCAACGTCGAATTCGGCATCAGTCTCAACCCTACCGCATCGTAGGAGATACTTTATACCGTATTGGAGTAGATTTGGTGCTCCGCCGGTGCCTTACCTTGGAAGAGGCTGAAAAGGCCCTCAATGACTGCCACAGTGGCGCCTGTGGTGGACATATGTCCGGATATGCTACTGCTCAAAAGATTTTGCGAGCAGGATATTTCTGGCCGTCAATATTCAAAGACTGTATTACAGCAGTTCAAAAATGTCACGCGTGCCAGGTGTTTCAGCGCAAGATGCGCGCGCCACCTCTTCCCTTGCATCTTGTTGTTACCGTTGGCCCGTTTGCAAAATGGGGCGTGGATTTTATGACGTGTAACCCTCATTCGGTCGGGGGGCATGCATATATAATCGTAGCTGTCGACTACTTCACCAAGTGGGCTGAAGCGATGCCTACACTTGCGGCCGACGGTAAAAAAACTGCTCAATTCATCTTCAACCACATCATCGCGCGTTTCAGGGTTCCTCAGGCCATCGTTACCGACCATGGTACTCATTTCTGAGATTATATGATGGCCGAGCTGACATCAAGGTTGGGCTTACGCCACGATAGCTCAACGCCATATTACCCTCAGGCAAATGGCCAGGTTGAAGAAGTGAACAAGGTTTTGGTCACTATGCTTCAACGAACAGTTGGGATTCATAAATCAAATTGGCACCTCCAATTGTTCTCAACTCTTTGGGCTTACCGAACGTCTGCTAAGAGTGTGACTGGGTTCACACCATTTCAACTGGTGTATGGTCTAGAAGCAACTCTTTCGGTTGAATGCGAGATTCCTTCTTTGAAATTAGCTGTAGAACTTCTACCCGACACTTCTGCTGAAGAAGAGCGTCTCTTGTATCTGGAACGGTTAGATGAAACCCGCCGCTTGGCTGCCTTAGTCATTGAGGCACAAAAGAAGCGGGTCAAAGCTCACTTCGATCAATCGGTTTCACCACGTTCCTTCGTTGAAGGGGACCTTGTCCTCCTGTATGATCAAGCACACGATAAGCTTGGGGCGGGGAAGTTCCAACCCATGTGGCATGGGCCCTATATAGTTAAATGGGTATTAAAGAATGGGGCCTACGAGCTTATAGATTATGAAGGAGTTCCGCTGGCGCAGCCCAGAAATGGGCTGTACCTGAAGAAATACTATGCTTAAAGTCATTTTTGTGTGGTGTGTGTACATAGGTGTGTCTATTCATTTGTGTGCATGTGTGGTGCGGTGTGCAGTGTAAACGTCTTTCTGCTGATCGGGTCTTTCTGATTGTGCAGATGTCCATCAATCCATTCGTTGGGTTCGCGGCTGGTGCCTCCCGCAGTACCAAGAATCTGTCTTCGGTAGCCTGGGTTATCTACGATCCTGCTGGTGAGTTGGTCAACCTGCAAGGTGTGTGTCTGGGACGTACTACAAATAACATCGCGGAATATAGTGTTGTATTAGAATTATTAACTGAGGCTGTAAGCCTTGGTATCCGTGAATTGCTTGTGTATCTAGACTCACAACTTGTGGTATTACAACTGAACGGTCATTATTCGGTCAGAAACCCATCCATTTTATGTCTGTATCTGCGTATTCATTTACTGGAAAGAAATTTTGACTATATTACATATCAGCATATACCCAGGCACATGAATACATTAACAGATGCAGTAGCTAATTTGGTGTTAGATAGACATTTACGCAATTTGTAAATCATCATTACGTGTAAAAGGAAAATCCATCCAGAAATAGATATGTATATATATAGATATCGAAATGTTTACATAGTGTGCATCGCATAAGATCAAAAAATATACATGTTCATCTTATTACATCCGGAGACGACACGTCTCTCAAAAATATGCATGAAATAAAACCCTAAGAGGCTAGTCTGCGTGGTGCTCATGATAACAAGTCACTGCACGCACTAGGCGTCTCAGTAGACGGTGGAGGCGACTAGGCACTCCTACTGTATGTCTCTGATATGCTAACGGTACATCCGCCAGCCGGGCGTAGTCCGGAATCCCTCGGGCAATCCCCTTGAGGTTCTGAACCAACTCTCCTCCTTCCGCGCCCTCCTCGTGAGGATCGACTGCGAGCTGAGTTCTCCGTGCGATAGGAGACATCCCGGCTGGTCTCTCTAGGCCAACATCTGCATACACATGTAACTGCTGTCAGAATGGACATGTATTAACAAAAAAAATCATAAAACATAAAAAATAAGAACAGATCATACCCAGCTCTTCCTCCCAATCCTCTCCCTCTGGCAGTGGGAGATTTGGGTCTCCAGTAAAGTCTGTCGCGGCATAAGGCCAGTCCTCAACTACAATCAACTGGCGCCGCAACCACCCAAAAAACTCTGGCCTCCAGGACATCTGTTGGCCTCCTCCTGCTCTGGGCATTAATGCTGCCCAGCGAGCCATTCTCGGCTCTCGTGGTATCGGCTCCGCTACAACAGCCCCTTGGCCCTGGAAGATTGGTAATCATTCCAGAATGAACGATACCAGGATGGACCCATAGCCAAACTGCTTCAGCTTGGCTTGTTTGCATCTCGTCAGCTGTCTCTTGATGTTGATCGTTACTACTGTGGCCCAGTCAAACAGTATGGGACTCATGCACTCTGAAGCCAGTAAGAGTTGGGCTTTCGTCGCTTCGTGCGGTGCCTGCGATCCTGCAGCCCGCGTGATGGTATGCAGCACTACTCGTAGTGCCAGATCGAGGATAGTGTGGATATCCACCTTTTTACTCCCTGATCCCATTTGTGCATGAGGACACACTCGTGCCATCACTTCCTCCATTTTTTCACCCAACGGTCTGCTCCCTGTCAGTATGGGTACCGGACCTCTGCACGACAGTCCGGTTATGAAGTACACATCAGAAATTTCCAGTTCTAACACCTAGTCTCGTAGCTTGAATACTTGTTCCTGTTCATCCCAGATGCTCACCAGGTACTGAAGTAGCTCAGGTTGAGCACGCAAACAAGGTGTCAGGAAGAATTTCTTGAGCCTGCAATTTCTGAGGGCATTCATGCAGGCCTCATTTTCCATGGCCATTTCGTCCTGTTCCCCATGCTCTCTTTATTTCAACTCAATCACCATTTGTCTTGGTTTCCTGCATCAACATGGTCACAAACCTTCAATTAGATCTCTGTTGAGCTTCAAAAATCATTCAAATTGATCAAAATGTTGAATTTCTAGGCGAAAAATTGGGTTTGGCCGCTGGCGCGGCTATTTTAGGAACAGTCGCGCCAGTTGGCGTGATCCCTTTGCATATAAAAGCCCATTGGTGCGGGTCCGTGCCCAATACCAGTGCCAATGAGCGAAGCCCTAAAAATTCAAAAATTTGCCACAGAAGTCTATTGCATGATGGAAAACTATTAAAAAAATGGACTGAAATGAAGGATGAGGAAGCGCCTTTTACCTGGAATTGACGGAACTCTGAATGGTGGCCCGGATCGGTCGTAATTGCTGCCAGAAGTTTGCATGGTAAATGGACCAATGTTGCTCTTCACTCAGGTAAAAAGTAAAAGTAATTTCAATTTTTACCATTTAGACCTATTTATAACTTTTTGAGCTCTATTTTAAGTTTAAAAAGTTATTTTTAATTGAAACTTCGTATGTTTTGTCGAAAATGGATTTTACACTTTCCTTTCTGTGCAGAAACAGGTTTTTATGCAACGTAAACGGCGAAACGAGTTGTATTTTATACTTTTTCGGACTCGGTAAAAACATGAAAAAGTCACTTTGGAGTCATCTTTTAGCTCTTTTCTGACTCTCGAAACATGAAAAGATTTCCGAGGCCCTTGTCGTTTCGATCTTGTTAAAGTGGTTGCGAAACGACATCTACCCAGTATACGTTTACCCCTTTTTTAGGCTGGGATGGATTATTTACGAAAAAGGAATACCCTAGCCTATTGCGACTAGGAGGTTTTCCCGGATATTGTTTTCTATGTTTTCGGATTTGGGGAACTATTGACGAAAAGGGACCTTTGGAGTTTACTTTTCTGCTGTCTTTTCAAACTCTCTAAACATGAAAAGATGCTGAGTTCTTCCTTTGTCAGACTCGTTAAACCCTGATGACATCGGATTCAGTCGAAATGACGTTCTCTGAGTTCCTCCTTCCTGGAGCTCGTTAAATGTACTAGGATGGATTCGCCCGAAGGGTGGACTTATATTACAAGCATATGCTATCCCCTTCAAGCTTGTTATCAAAAATAATTGGGGTACTCGCCAGAAATGGTGGGGGAAAATGGAACCATCATCATTGTCGTGTCGGCAGTATGTCGCTCTTGAACATGGCACTTGTCTGCATTCGTGTTGGGTTGGGTACATCTCATCTCGTTTTTCACTTGCTTCCGTGGGTTTGGGTAATCCTTTTTGACCTCTCCTCTGCTCATTGCCTCGTCACCATTACCTCTGATCCGTTGATGTCAAATACTGCCAAAACCACTATTTGTGCCGTTATATGTTCAAGAGAAGTTGACCTCTGCAAATATCAACCTTCCTCTGATTCTCATATGGTCTTGATTCACAACAAAAACATCATGTTCCTTTGTCTCATGTCGATGATGTGGGAAACATTATGGCCCACCTTCGATCAAGGTCACTTCCTGTCGACTTCAGCTCATTATCCAGGAAGTTGATCTAGAGACTCCCTTATGGTACCTTGGAGTCTGCATGCCTCAATGGCAGGTTCGTCGCATTTGACATGAGGTTTTCATCATTGACCTCCGATTGAGTGATTCTACGGGTGTTCGACGCCAGCTCATTGATTCACATGCCGTAGATTGTACCTGTAGTACCTTGAGAGCCATCATCATTATTGGTGGTTCCTCTCGCGTCTGTTAACAACTTTTATCATTGGCTGGTAATCAGGCGATGTTCTTGCATGTTCGACTTCAGCTCACATATTCGCATGCTTGAACTTGTACTTTGTTCGGGTCGAAATGGAGCGCAAGACCCTAGATTGTGTCTGTTGTAATCCAGGCTGCGATTTTGTGGATTATTATTTACATGACTTATTCACTGGATGGCTGCGTCCATACCTTGGATCTGGATTATAGTATACTCTGTTTCAGATGGCTGCGCCCATACCGCATATACATCATGTACTTGAGATATCAGTTGTATTTCTCCACGCAGGTTTTCCGACGGCGGAGTTTCAGTTGGACACGTTCTCGTAAAGCATTTCACCCCTCTCTCTCTCTCAGGCCTCATGCTTTAGGGGGCATCTGTTACATAGTAATTTGTCACCGTCCCTACCTTTTCCCGTCCCGCACATTGGAGGGCCCATTTTGTGACCTATGAGCAATATCATGCCATGAAACCATTATCATTGCATTTTTCTAAACATGAGCTTCAATTGCCCTGAAGACATCTCCTTGCAGAAAACCATAAAAACATCCCTTTTTGCACTGGCACGGGTATCCAGTTCAGCACTCGTGCCAATGAGGAAAATCCTACAAAGAGGCCGCGCCAACTGGCGCTCTGTCCCAGAGTCGCAGTCGCGCCAGCCAATTTAAGGAGTGTTTTTTAAATAAGAATGGCGGAAGTTTCGTTTCAACAGACTCAGAAACTGTTATCTATCTTGAGTTGGGAGGTTTGGCTCCGGGAGTTCCATGAAAGGGAAATGGTTTGCCACCTCTCATGGAAGCTTCCTTGAAAATAGGACCAATCCCACAATTATAGGGATCTCAACTCCCCTTCCTCCATCTATAAAAGCTAGCTCATTGCCATTGCAAGCTAGTCTTGAAGTGCCTAAGCTTTGAATCTCCAAGTTCTCAAGAGCCTTCATGCTGCAAGAGCCCTCATTCTTCCCTTAAGGCCAAACTCGAGCAAGGAGACTATCGTCGAGAGACTCTAAGAGAGGCTTGTCCCATCCCTGGCAGGCTTTGCGAGACGTGTACGACTGGAGACCCCTCCGAAGGAGACCTTAGCGTGAGAACATTGGTTGTACTCTCTTTCGATTGCTCATTAATGAATGACTACTGGTTATGGTTCCACTCTATTTTTCACTTATGATAATGATGAGTTATATCCTTTCTGACTGATATATAGTTGCGTATTCTGGATTTTATGCTTGTATTCATGTTGTTTCTTGCATGTGCAGGTGTCCATTCGCGGAGATCGTGGGGATCGTGATCTGCGGAGGCTGAGGAACGAGAACGTTGTCTCTTCTACGAATCATAGCACTGGACTCCAGGTAGGCTTCCATCGTTGGTCTGTTTATTCGCAATTAGGAACTTGCGTAGTAGCATTTGATGATTGTTGCTAGACCCGTTCTGGGCTAGTAGGGATCGCCTGCACGTCCGCGAGAGGGATTTACCTCCCTCATCACACTCATTGGGTTGGTGCCAAGAATCTTCTGAGATATCTTCGGGGCACGATAAACCATGGACTGAGATACACTACCGAGAACGTGACACTCCTTGGATATACTAATGCC
>JAXQQM020060346.1:0-23767 GCA_034641835.2 Pinus albicaulis | reverse complement strand
AGGTAACAGGCAATGGCGGAATTGTTCTTCAAAGACAAGCAAGTGAATTTAATTTTGGGGCGAAATGGTCAATTACAGTGGAAATTTCGAAAATCGCAGCGGGAGCAACGTTCTTCTCAGAATAATGAAAATGACTAAAAAACACGAAAAAATGGCTTATTTACTAGTTTTAAAGGTTTTTTTGTTTTTTTCGAGGGGTGACGTCATGGTAGTACGGGATGACGTGTGTGTGAGCGTTCAAGCAGTATAGGAAGTGGGAAGTCCCCCGCACCGCTTTGGTCGAGGCGATTGATCGCGGGGGAGCGATTCCTTACGAGCATTTGCCACGTGGATGTCTCGGACTAGAACCACCCATCCCTCAACAATAATACAATGGGGATGGGCAAATGGGATTAATAATGACCGTTGATCTATGAATGGGTGAGATCCACACTAAAGGGATGGGGAACATGCTGAGGGTCTGGGTAATCATTTCTGCTTTTAAAAGGTTTCCACCTTAATGTAATCACCCTGTGAAATTTTAATAGGCGGAGGTTTATCAGTCCAGATGACTACTTAACCATGCAAAGAAGAACAAAGTTGCGCTGGGTTTGCTTGTTTTAATGCCACGTGGACGGACCACGGTGGCGCAAAACTTTCGCAAAGTTTTATTGATGTTTTTTGGTATTAAACATACGTATTGTATGTCTAAAGTTTTTATATATATTTTTTATTATATGATGAATTAATTAATACAATTAATTCACCATAGGGGCGGGATTTATATTATAAGGATATATTTAACCAAAGGGTTTATAAAGCGGGGTTTTTAATGAATTTTGGGAAAATAATTACTTTGGTTAAACATTATAATAAATGGGTTTTGGGGATATTTATAGAAAAGGGAGTTATATACCTAGGAAAAGGTATTTTATTTAGGGATTTAATACAATAGAGTTAAATGTTAATATGGTAAAGGACAAGGAAAATCAAAACATCTTTGTACATCCAAGAAAGTGATAACTTGTGAAGTAAATTGCAACATTTTATCTTCAACACTTAACTTAGAATAACAAGTTATTTTGAGGAATTTTTATGGATTTTTGCATCAGTTTCCTAAGTAAAATAGGATTTTACTTAGGAAAAAGTTAAAGATGGAGGGTAACAATGATGAATTATTTCAAGTATTTAGGTCTTTTTGATCAGTAGGCCGAGGGTCCGATCCCTCCAGAAGTCAAGGAAATGCCTTGAGCCCTTTTGATCTCCAAATACCTTAGTACTTTGGGGGGAAATTAGTAAAACTCTTGAGGGGAAAGTGATGAAGGAGGTTAATGAGTTTGACTTTGCTTGTCAGGATTTTTCAAGAGCTTCCTTAGCACTTGTGATGAAAGTAATGATTAACCAACATGTAGCAACACCATTCATCAGATAACACTTTGCAGCACCATCTACCTACCCTATCTACTTGACACTACCATTTTCTCTTCTTTATTAGGGTGCATTTATACTTGCAAACCCTTTTCAATCTTTTTCTTTTTACATGGCAAATCTATCTATTTCTTAAATTTCTTATTACATCCAAGGTCTCGACAACTCCGTTGAGCACCTTTATTCACTCTACCTAGCTACTTATCTCGCCAAGATTAAACTGCTTGGCTAGATATTGTTCTCTAATCTATAACATGAAATTGAAATATGACTAAGCTAAGTTTAAATGTTTTGACTTATTCATGAATTGTGGCAAAGTCGCGACACAATTACTTTATTACAATCGCATGAAAAGTAGTGGCATTTGGATTTGCACACTTTCCTTCAAAGGGGTTTTGCTCGGGGTTTTATTTGTTTCTTTTGACCATTTTATTCTTTTTTACCCTTTGATCTTTCTTTTGTGGGTATACCCTCTTTACATTTTTTAAATTTGATTTTTGGTTTTCAAACACCTTTGCTCAAGTAAGAAGGTTTGAACATATTCCATACTTCCATCAAGACAATCATGAAAGATGAAACCTATTGATATAGGAGGCTAACACTGGCTCCACTTGGGGATGGCTTTTCCTTGTGGAAAGTCAAGAACAGCAGGTCAGATGCCTCAAAATGTTTTCAAACTGAAAGTATGAAATCTTCCTCCTTCTGGTAGCTTTATTTTACATATGATAGTGAAACTCTTGAAGCTCAGGGCCTTCACTTCGGGCTTCAACTTCCAGAATTCACCATCCAATCCAAACTGCATTAACAAGAAAAAAACAAGAAAACAATATATTATGTACAAGTTAGAAACATTAAAACACTTTAATAAATTGGATCAAAATAATGCTTGAGCATTCGACCATTGACTGGTCCTTCTTCAACTTCTGAATTGTCCAAGTCCTTCAAAAAGTAAGTGTTGTTTCCCTGCAAGGCATGAATGATATAAGGCCCTTTCCACAAGAAATCAAACTTCCCATGTTTTCCTTTTTCTTCTCTTTTAGAATCCCATCTTAGGACCTTGTCCCCTAACTGAAAATCCTCTGCTTTAGTCCTTTTATCAAACATTTTCTTTAGCTTTTCCTGTAAGACTTGTGATCTTTGGTATACCTCTTCTCTGGTTTGTTGCAGGTGGATTGTTTGATTAATTCTTCTTTGAATGTCATTTGGCTCCACTTGAGCCTCCTGAAGTAATTTCATAACAGGAATTCCTAAAGATGATGGGAATCTTGCTTCCAGATCATAAACTAACTCATATGGACTAGTCCCAATGGATTTCTTAGTTGTAAGTCTGTCTGCCCATAATGCATTGGTCAGTTTCTTGTGCCAGTTCTTTTTATTTTCCTCCAACAATTTCTTAATGATATTGATCAAGCTCTTATTGGAGGATTCTGCTAGTCCGTTACCCTGGGGGTAATAGGCTGTTGAATGGCCTAAAGTAATATGATATTTATGGCAGAAACTAATCATTTTCTTTGATTTAAATGCAGCAGCATTGTCTGTTATAATCTTTTCTGGACAACCAAATCTTGAAAGTATGTTGGTTTCTAGAAACCCTATGATTACGGAATCATTGGACTGTCTACATGGGATGGCTTCAATCCATTTGGTGAAATAGTCTGTAGCAGTTAAAATCCATCTATGTTGCCCTGAAGAAGGGGGGTGAATTTCTCCAATAAAATCTAATCCCCATTGTTGAAAGGGTCTTTCTGTGGAAACTGGTTTTAAAGGCAGCGGTAACAACTTTCTTTTACCCTCAAATATCTAACATTTGTGACAACTTGTTACAAATTTCTTTACATCAGAAAATAATGTTGGCCAGTAAAAGCCAGCCCTTAAGATCTTGTCTGCAGTAGATTTCCAGTAGAGATGTCCTCCACAATCCCCCGCATGAAATTCATTAAGCACTTTATCAGCTTCATCTTTTAAGAGACAATTCAACAAGATTCCTTCATGATTTTTCCAAAATAAAGTGCTGTCTAAAATACAATATTTCAAAGATGTCATTTTTAAAAATCTTTGCTTGGTTCTGGACAACCCTGGAGGAGCTTGCAGGTTTAATAAAACATGAATAATATCAGTGTACCAGGGTGAATCTAAAAAAGCTTGACTAATCTGTGGAGTCACCATCTCCTGCTCGTTATCCAGTTCATTGATGTCTAAGGCTTGGCAATTGGTTTCTGTCATGAGTTGTGCTAAACCTTGGCCTTTTATCAGTTTTGTTGGCTTAATCTCAATATCATATTCTAAAATGGTAGCTATCCACTTACCTCGTTTACCTTCAATGCCATCTTGAGTCAAAATATCTTTAACTACTGCATTAGGCACATATGCTATCACATGAGAATATAATATGTAAACTCTGGAATCTTTGATTGCTTTTACCAATGCAAAAGCCTGTTTTTCCATAATATTGTATTTTAGAGATGCATCCCTCAGTGCTTTACTAAAAAATGCTATTGGCTTTTCACACCCTTGGTCATCTTTTTGAAGTAAAACAGCTGCAACAGTATGTTCAGAAGCAAATGAAAAAAATAATAAAGTCTCTATCAAATTTAGGACTGGTCAGAACTGGTGTCCTTGTTAAAGCCATTTTAATTTCCTCGAATGATTGTTTGGCTTCTACAGTCCAGTCAATGCTTGAATCTTTCCTTAACATGTTAGTTAATAATCTAAGTAACTCTGCTAGACTAGAAATGAATCTTCTCAAGAAATTTATTTTTCCTATGAATGCTTGCAATTCTTTTATGTTTCTGGGGTGGGGTATTTGCAAAATTGCTTGAATTCTTTCTGGATCAATCCTAATTCCATCTTTAGAAATGATATGCCCTAAAAGCTTTCCTTCTTCCAAACCAAACAATGACTTCTTAGGGTTTAAAGAAATTCCATATTTTCTGCACTTTATAAATACTTGCCTTAGGTGATCTAAATGTTCTTGATCTGTTTTAGAAAAAACAGTTAAATCATCTAAGTAAATAACCAGAAAATCATGTATCTCTTTAGCAAAAGCAATATCCATTGCTCTTTGAAATGTAGCTCCTGCATTCTTGAGCCCAAATGGCATCTTGACATATTTAAACGTACCCCATGGTGTGGTAAATGTTGTTTTATCCTGATCATCAGGGTGAACCAGAATCTGGTTGTACCCTGAAAATCCATCCAGTAGTGATATTCTCGAAGATCCTACTACCCTTTGCAGAATGTGGTCCATTTTTGGCAGAGGATAGTTGTCTTTTAAAGAAACTTTATTCAAATTTCTTAAGTCGACACACAGTCTGATTTCTCCTGTCTTTTTTCTTGTTGGTACTAGGTTAGAAACCCATTCTGAGAATCTGATAGGAGCTATAATCCCTGCTTCAAACATTCTTTTGATTTCCTTTTCGATTGAGGGTAATAAAACAGGATTAATTCTCCTAAGCTTTTGTTTAAAAGGTTTATGGTCTGGTTTCAAAGGTATAGTGTGTTGAATGATGGATGTATCATAAGATTTGAGGTCTTCATAACTCCAGGCAAAGACATCCTGGAATTCTTTTAATAGTTCAACATATTTAACCTTCTGATCTTTTGGAAGATATTTGGACAACTTAACAATTTTGGGATGTTCTGGTGTTCCTAAGTTGCATTCTTCCATATCAGCCTTAACAAGTTCCATTTTAGGTCTGAATGGAATATCATTTGAGTCGAACAGATCTTCCAAAGGTGTTAATCCTTTGGGTAATTGATTATCTTTTAAATTAATGATTTTTGTGTCATCATCTATGATCTCATCAGATTCCATGTGTTTCAAATTTTGCATGTCTTTTTCAGTGAATGTGGTTGGATGCAGCATATGAATTGCATTTTCTCTTGAAATTTCTATTTTTTGTTCTTTTTCTTGATCAAATTCATCAATAGTTATGTCTTCATCTATATTACAGTTAGAAAACTCATCCTGAAGTGTCAAAAAATTATTGATTTGATTTTTATTCACAAATACTTGCCAATTCAAAAGATTGTCTGGTATGGCAGGCCTGTGCCTAATCTCAGCTGAAAACTGATGATTGGGGTCAAAAGGTAACTTGCATGTACTAGCAAACATTGCTAAACTGTGGGCATGCAGATTTTGCTTCCTGGGAATCTTGGCAAGTTGAGCTTGTAGAAATGTGTTGAGAATTTCCACAACTATCTCTCGGTATTGTTTCAGTCTCATGTCTTTTGTTGCACATTCTCCTTTAATCTGTTGGATGATTAATTCGGAGTCGCCTATAATTGATACTCTGATACCCCCTAACTTCTTGACATGTTTAAGCCCTAATAAAAGAGCTTCATACTCTGCCATGTTGTTAGTGCATTTGAAATTTAACCTATAAGCATGACCCTCTGCATGATTGTTCTCTACATTGTGTAACCAAATCCCAGCTCCTGCCCCTAGTCTGTTTACTGAGCCATCAAATTCTAAATGCCATAGAATTTCATGTTCATAATCTTCATCAATTGTTTTAACGTGTTTTTTGATAGGAGCTAGTTGTTTAGTTTTTTCATATCTTTCTTGATCATCTGGTGTTTCTTTGTTTTCCGAGATTTCTTCAATTTTAACAGTGGTTTTGTTTATGAATTCCAATTCTGGAGCTTCTATTTCAGTAGGAAGATCTGACTCAGCATTGTATAAAATAAAAGAATCCATATCAGAATGTACAGAATAAACAGGGAAGTTTTCAGGCTTCTCATGGCTACTCACTAAGTACTTCATCAAAGTTTCTCTATATAATATTTTAGGCTGACCAAATACTGAAATAGTTGCATATGACATGTCTAATTGAATAGATCCTCCAAGTTTAGCACCCCAAGATCTAGACAATAACATACCATATTTAGGTGGAATATCATCAACTACTATGTCCATTAAAACAGACTTAGCAGGGTATTGGACCAAAGTGACACACAGATCTTTAATCAAACCTAAACATTTTACCTGACTAGAATCAAATGAAAACAAATCTTTGTACGGTCGGGTAATATCCAGATTCAATCTTTCCATTACTTCTTTTGGCATCAAATTGTGAGATGCTCCAGAATCTAGCATTGCATTATGGAGTATCTTATCATGAACATTCAGGCTTACATAAAATGGAGGAGTTCCTCCACTTTCTGGTTTGCCATTAACCTCGGGGCCAAAAAGAAGTTTGGGTTGATCATCAAGAATGTTTACTGAATCATCCAATCCAGTAATGTTAATGTTTAAAGACTTGGAAATTTGACTCCTATAGACATCATGTTTAGCCAATTCTGATAAAGGAACAGCTATCTTGAGTTTGCCTATTTCAGCCTCTAGATTAAAAGGTTTTTCCGTTTGAGTTTTCGTGTTTTGCACAGTTGGGTCTTCTCTGTTTTTTGGGTCTTCAATGTTTTTCTCTTTTTCATGAATGAAGTTTCGTTTTGAAGATGTTTCTGGACTCACTTCTACTATTTGTTCTACATTTTATACTGGAGGAAAAGTAGTATATTGTTGTTTATTGATTGGTTGGTCATCAGAGACATCCTCAATTATTGGATTTGAAGAATTGGGATTTATCCTAGACAAAATTTGTATTTGAGGACTGTTTTGTACAGGGGAAATGTTTTGTACAGGGGGAATGTTTTGTTTACCTTTGACATTTTGTTTTGTAGTTTTCTGTTTATTTTTCTCTGGTACATCTATCCGTCTACTTCTCAAGTTGTACTGTTTATGAACCTCGTAGATTGCCGTGTCATAGCCTTCTTTGAAATCAAAAGTCTCACCTGAACGAGTTTGGAATGTTTCAAGGATATGATTCTCTTGATCATCCTGGGATAGGAAGACTTCTGGTTCATCTTTGTCCTCATTGACATTGTTTATTTCTACATCTTCTGTAGGTTCTTCAGAGGTTGAACCTTCAACAAAGTTTTCTTGGAAAGGTGGTCTAATGTTTTGATCAGGGACATTCTTTCCAATATTTTGGTTCAGATTCCTCCTAAAGTTTGGTTTTCTTGCAACATTCTGGTTATCAGTAGCAGACTTTCTTTCAATGGTTTCCACTCTATCACCTAATCTTTCCATACCTTTAATGATTACATCCAGCTTCTTTTCAAAAGCTGAAGGTTCTTCATTCATAGGCATTCTTCTCTCTGCCCTAGCTCTGGCTCGTTTTTCTATCAGATTTGCTTCTACACTCACCACTATGCTTTGCATTTCCTCTAGAGTTTGTGGAGCTCTTTCCCTGAGGGAATAAGCTATGTCAGAGTCAAAACCATCTGGAAATTTAACCAACACGTTGTTGGGTGGGGGTCTTAGGTTTAGAGGAACTGCATTATATGATTCATTGAATCTTATGATGTAATCTTGTACGGTTTCGTTTGGTCTTCTCCTTAATTTTTCAAATTCTGAAAGGATCTGGAGAGGATCCTTCTTTTTCTCCCATCTGTTCAAAAATGCCTTATACAAAGCTTCTAGATCAGCAATACTGTTCGGGGTGAGAGCCCTAAACCAAGTTCTAACTTCTCCAGTAAGACTTTGTACGAAAATTCTCATACGGATATTATCAGTATCAATCTCATAAAACTCAAAGTAATCTGTCATCCTTTTGGTGTGTTGTTGAGCTGTGTAGGTACCTGATCCGTCAAAAGGTGTGATCTTACTTTGGTAATCCTGAGGTAAAGCTGGAGGATTGGCTGGTAACTGTAAAGGGGCATATCGATTAGCCATTGGAAGATAAAGTGGAGTGACAGGAGTAGCCGGTCTAGTAGGAGGAGAAGGTGGTCTTACGGGAGGAGATGGAGGTCTAACAGGAGGAGATGGAGGTCTAACAGGAGGAGATGGAGGTCTAACAGGTGTTTGAAAAGTGGCTGAGCTCGGAGATGCTTCAGTTATCACAGAAATGTTTGAGCTTTCTTCAAAGGCTTGCTCAGACTGAATGGAGTTATGCAATTCTCTGTCAAGATGATGTGAAACAAATCTGTATTGCAAATCTTCAAAGAACAAAGGATCTGGAATTAATCTAGATAATTCAGTCTCAGAAAAATTCACAAACAAAGATGTTTCAAATCGTGCATAAAAAGGAATGTCATCAATATAAATAATTTTCACAGGACAAGATGCAGATCTAGAGAGTGGTCTAGAACTACCTGTACTCTCCTGACTTCCTCTTTCAGAACTTTCTTGACTTCCTTGTCTTCTAAGAATCCTAGGGATCAGATTTGGATTTTCAAATATTGGTGGTGGAGTGGGGTCAGGGTTTGACCTAGTATGTCGAATCCTTTCTGAAGCCAGTTTTCTTAGACTATGTGTTTTTGGATTTTTGGATTTTAATTGAAAAATAAATACAACTTCTACAAATTCTTTAAGAAATAATGATATGTGATTAAGATTTCCTTAAAGATCTGTTTAAACTAGAGAGTCTGATTAAAAAATTTTGAAACTAAGGTTCAATATATAAGCTAAATCAGAGATAGACTGAAGCAGCTTTTATTTACTTTTGCATTTGCAGAGCAAAAGCAATTTCAAAGGCTTCCTGGCTGATCTTCAGACTCTGTCTATAGCTTATAATTGAAAAATAATAACAAATAAAAATGATTCAGGTCCCCAGTATGGTCGCCACTATGTTATCACTCAGGTTTTCCTAGAAGTTGTGTAAGAGGAAAGTATACCCGAGGTAACCACAAACCAACCTTTTAGATGCAGAATCTAGCCAATCTGCATCCAGAGAGGGCTCTCTCTTTATAATTTAACTTTGTTCTTAAAAGGTTTTAGGCTAGTTATAGATTCAAAGTTTGTTTTGGGAAAATGGTGGAATCCACAAACTAAGGGCAAGGTTGAGAGTTTTCAGTCCATTGGGCTATGGAGTCAAAGGATGGCTTTACTGGATTTCTATTCTAAGCACAAGATGGTATTACAGGGCAAGATAGCTAGACAGAGAACAATCCTTAAAATTTAAAGTGGATGGGATGATTTTAAAGGGATGAAAGGCAGCTAAGAATCTTTCACCATGTTCAAAATAAAGAAATGAGATGACTACAAACAAAGAGCAATGAAGAATTCTTTATTATAGTAATCAACAGTGTTTAAATTAGCAAAGCAAGAGCATTTAAGAATTCATGCTTATAACTAATTTAGAAGAAAACAATTAAGAATAATAACATTTGAAAACAGAGTACAATTAAGCAAATTCTGTTTCAATCCTTTATGCAAATTATTCAGAAATGGATATGATGGTATTATAAACTAATATAAAATTTCAGACAAAGGGTAGAAAAACTTATTGAACTGTAGTCCAACACATGAATCCTGCAACAAGTCCAGTGCTTTAAATCGCCATCCAGTAAGTCACAAGTAAATTTCTCCAAAAGCTTTTATTCCGAAAATCTCAATGTTACAGCAGAGTAATAGAATCCACCCTCAACACTCTCTTTGAGGGTTTATTTATACACAAAATAATCTAAAACAATCTTACACTAACTTAGCCAATAATCTAGGCCGACTTAAAGCATATTTACAAACAAACAAGAGACAAATGGTCTCGTGGATAGAATAATGTATAACTGCTGATGTGTTGTTCCTTTCTTCGTGGACGTGCTGGAGGTAGTGCTTAAAATAGGGCTCTGTGCTGTCTCTTGCGTATTTCTTTGACTTGTTAGACACTCTTTCTTCTCACGGATACTCTTTAACCTTTCATCTGATACTCTTTCATCTGTTTTCCTGTTTTTACCATTTACTTGATAGTAAAAATAAATTCTCATCCTGAAAGCAAATTTTACAGAATCTCCAACATTTCATGCCACCATTGATCATCTGGTATCATAGTTCTTCTGAGCTTTCTCAAAGTTTCATCTGCTTCAGTAAGTTTATAAAAAGTGGGATCATTTGGAAATAGATACTTTATTTCATGCTCCAGATGAAATAAATTTCTCACTTTATCATAAATACTTTTCCCAGTTGGTAATGCAGGTTCTGATGAGCTAGTAGAACCTACAGCTGCATTTTTAGCATGAGCCTTTATTCTCTTCTCATAGGTTTCCAAGTCTACTATTTGATCTTCTGTGAGCATGGGACTTGGTTACCCATTATCCAGCAAAGCTTGAAATTTTTCTCTGAAATTGTTGATGTCAACCAAAATGTCTGTACACTTTCTTTCTAAATTTTGCATGAAAGTCCTCTTGGTGAAAACTCTCTTTGCTTCCAAAACTGCACCTGTCCTGTCATCAATTCCTAACAATGCAAGTTGTTGTTTTGTTCTGGAATTCAAAAATTGAATGAGCTGCTGGGCCTGCTCAGGCCTGCCTCTTAATTCATGTCTGGTTCTATTTATTTCTTCTTGTGCTATCTTGACTAACTCATTTTGCTCAAAAATAGCTTGAATCGAGGGCCAAATATCCTTTATTAATTCAATGATGTTGCCCCAAAGAATATCATTTATTTCGTTCAGAGGCTTTTCCAGTGAAAGATCTTTTGCAAAGCCTCAACCAATTTTTCCAATCTTTTTATTTCCCTGAGGTTGTCAGCAGTTGTCTTTTTAGATGTGTCATATTTTTCCTCCAATTTTGTCAATTGCAATTTTGTTTCTTGGAGTTCTGTGACCTTTAGCTGCAAACTCTCCATCTGTTTTATTAAGTCCTCAGAATTCAAATTAGAAGTGTTCACCCGAGATGGTTGTTCCTGCTGCCCTGTGGTTGTAGTACCTGTTGTTGAAGTCTGCTTGATTATTTCCTGTTCCTGCAATGCTTTTTCCAATTCCTTCTCTGTCTCATTTAGTCGCTCAGTCATATTCAAGAGCAATTCCATCATTTCTTCCTGTGAATTTCCTTTTATAACTTCCTGTGTCTGAGGGTGCCTCGAGGCTGGTAGTTTTAGCTGTTTTCTGAGTGCAGCTATATCGTCCTCTTTCTTCTTTACCAATGCCTCAATACCTTTAATGTCTTTGGGATTGTGCCCCAAACCAATGATTATTTCTTCTAGAGATTTTATTCTATTATCCTTGGCCTGTGAGGAGGCCTTTTCAATCTTCAATTGTGCAGTAGTGTTATTCAAGGAATCTTGCAGCGTTAAAGCTGCCATGGCTTTGTTGGTGAGAGTAGAATAGACCATTTCCCCTGTTTGTCTATGAAGCTCTATCTGATCCAGGGGATGGATATCTTTTGCTAAAACTTCAAAATTTGATCTGATGTAATCTGCTGCTGAAGTTGGCTTTGGCACCTTTGCTTTGAAGTGGCTCATCAGCATTTTACCTTGTGAAAGATCAAATGCTGACATCAGTCTTTCTTGATTATGAGGAGCCATCTTCATATATTGATCATATACCTTCATTTTCAATGGATCATTCTTTGTTTTGATATTAATGAAGGTTCTTTTAATGTCTCCAGTATCTGTCTTTGGCGGTCTGAAAGAAGATACTTCAGTGCTCAATTGCTTTTGTATCCCTTTCTGGCTTATGTTTGTTTCACTTGCTGTGCCTGTTTGCTGACTATCTTCCCTACCATCATCAAATACTTCATCTATAATTTCTACATCTGGAGGTGGATCAGACTTGTGTTTCTTAGCTTGATAAACCCGTGGGGCTCCTTTTGAAGGTGTGGTATCTGGAGCTAGCCTCTTTTTCCCTATTTCCACATTCAGTGGAGTTTGCATCTCTGGAACTTGGATGTGTTTTGCTGGTGTGGGAGAAGCCTGATATTGTTCCGGTGCTTTGGAACTCTGTGGTTTTTCAGCCATGACCAAAGTTTCAATAACCTGGATTACAGGTTCCTTTCCTTTACCCTTGGGTTCTGCTGCTACTGATGGACTGTCTTCCTGTAATGCTTGCTGTAGAGTGGCTGCTGAAGATGTGCCAATGTAGGGTACCTGCATTTGATCATACGTTTCTAGGTCAAAGTTCTTCTCAACATCTTTCATAATTTTATTCAATTTGTCAGCTCCAATTTCCTCTTCAACAAGTGTTCCTTTAACCCATTCATCTTGATTTGCATACTGTTCTAAATCAGGAATCTTGTGGTGTACATAAGGAGATGACTTATTCTTTAATCTCTTATCACAAATGAAACCAAAGGGGTCATAAGGGACCCAACGGAAAGATGTCTGGAACTTTTTCTCTAATAGAAGTTCTGCTTCTCTCTCAGCTTTTCTAGAATTGCAAATGAAAGGACCTAACTGGCTTTTGATCCTTAACTGTGCTTTCTTCTTTACATTGCAGAAATGGATCACATCTGAATTATTCATCTGTCTAAAGTATTCCAAAGCAAAAATTCTCATTGGTACATATCTGGGTAACTTGAATGGATGTAGTTCACATCCATAAATCCTGATGACTGTATGATTTTGGTACAAGTACCAATCCCCAACTTTATAACTCTTTGACAATTGTAAGGTCTTTCTAATTTCAGTACTGAGTCTGGGGGGAGAAATTCCTGTTAACAGAGTTGTAGCAGGATGTACAAACTGATCAATGAATTCTGAATAGGAGTAGGGAGAATCAGAGGAAAAATGAATGATGGGGGACCAAAAAATGACAGACCTGGGATTACCCTTAGCATCAAGTTTCTGAATAGGGAAAGGGAACCTGTCTGACTGATAATATATCATGAGATGATAGATAACTGAGGAGTACTTAAAAACTTTTTCAGTATCTAGCCTTAAAAATTGATCATGGATCTTGTTGGAAATGAAGGAAGCATAATCATATTTAATCTCAGGAGGCTGCCCAGGAGTAAAGATGGACAGCAAAGCCAAAGTTATCTCATCTACATATTCACTGGTATTGAATCCTAAGACAAAGGATATTATGTTTACAACGAGCCTTCCCAATGTGTTGAAATAGTAAAAACCATAGGGGGCAGCCCCTTTTGGCTGATGCTCAGGTAACATGAAATACTGACACATGGATTTTAATTTCTCTGGGGTTAACTGTCTGGTTTTCTCAATCAATCCTTCTATGGATAATGGTGCTAATTCTTGATCTGACTCAAAGTTTAACATAGCATTTATGGCCTGGGGAGTGATGGGAAATAGAACACTTTGGTTAGGAGCTATTACAGCCCTCCGTGTGGTATCATAGTTGGCATGACAGTAATGAATGATTTCGGGGAAAATGTGGACTGAAGGAATAAGATACCTTGGGAGATTGGATTCCCACAACCCTATAAGATCTTGCCCCTTTGAGTGTTCGTCTCTGCAGCGACAGAAGCTCAAACGGGGACTTTCATCAAAATACAGGTCTTTTATTTGGAAATCTTCATCTACCAGAGGTAGATAGTCCAATTCCCGATGAGGAGCATTCAATGGAGTGATATTTAGAGCTGTCAGGACCTCCATTTTGGTTCTTGTGGATTCAAAATGGAGGTTTTCGTTTTTTCTTACAGACCGGACAGGATATCTGAAAAAGGAGGAAATTGGAACAATTTGCAGGTTTTGGGGGCAATTTCACAGGTTTAAAATCTTCAGGGAGGACTCAGCAATGATTTTTAACCACTTTCTAAGCGAAAAAACAAAGGAAACTGAGTTTTTCGTGCAGTCGGGACGTAAAATGATAAATACCTGTTTTTAGACGGAAAATGGTTCTTTGACAGGTAATGAGCAATGGCAGGGACGTTCTTCAACACGGGCGCAGCAGAATTTTGGGGCGAAATGGTCAATTACAGCGGAAATTTTGAAAATCGCAGCGGGAGCAACGTTCTTCTCAGAATAATGAAAATGACTAAAAAACACGAAAAATGGCTTATTTACAAGTTAAAAAGGGTTTTTTGTTTTTTTCGAGGTGTGACGTCATGGTAGTACGGGATGACGTGTGCAGAGTCGGGCGGTAAGTGGTAAGCGGGAAGTCCCCGCACCGCTTTTGGTCGAGGGCGGTATTGATCGCGGGGGGAGCGATTCCACAGAGCATTTGCCACGTGGATGTCTGACTTTTCAAAAACCACCCATCCCCCGCTGGTTAACATGCTGGCAAGGGATGGGCAGCGGGATTAATAATGACAGTTGATCTACGAATAAGTGATCCGACGGCTGAAGGGATGGGGAACATGCGGAGGTTTCAAAGGTGGGCCCGTCGGGTTTTTAAAAGGTTTTAACGCGTAATGTAATCACCCCTGGGAAATTTTAATAGGCGGAGAAGGTTGTTAATTAATCCAGATGACTAATTAATCCCATGTGTATAATGATCAGGGTTGCGGCGGGGTTTGCTTAAGCGGAATGCCACGTGGACAGACCACGGTGGCGCAAAACTTTCGCAAAGTTTTATTGATGTTTTTGGTATTAAACACACATATTGTATGTCTAACGTTTTTATATATATTTTATTATATGATGAATTAATTAATACAATTATTTCACCATAGGGGCAGGATTTATGTATTATGCTATATTTTTAACCAAAGGGCTTTTATAGGCGGGTTTTAATGAATTTTAGGGAGATAAATACTTTGGTTAAAACATTATAATAAAGGGGTTTTTGGGGTATATATAAAAAAGGGAGTTATATACTTAGGAAAGGGTATTTCACTAGGGAGTTAATATAGTAGAATTAAATGTTAATATGGCAAAGGACAAGGAGAATCAAAACATCTTTGTACATCTAAGAAAGTGATAACTTGTGAAGTAAATTACAACATTTTATCTTCAACACTTTAAACTTAGAATAACAAGTTATTTTGAGGAATTTTATGGAATGTTGCATCAGTTTCCTAAGTAAAATAGGATTTTACTTAGGAAAAAGTTAAAGATGGAAGATAATCAATGATGGATTATTTCAAGTGCTTAGGTCTTTTGATCATTAGGCCGAGGGTCCGGTCCCTCCAGAAGTCAAGGAAATGCCTTGAGCCCCTTTGATCTCCAATTACCTTAGTACTTTTTGGGGGAAATTAGTAAAACTCTTGAGGGGGAAAATGATGAGGGAGGTTAATGAATTTGACTTTGCTTGCTGTGATTTTCCAGTGTATTTCCTGCTTTAGTACTTGTGATGAAAGTAAATGATTAACCAACATGTAGCAGCACCATTCATCAGATAACACTTTGCAGCACCATCTACCTACCCTATCTACTTAACACTACCATTTTCTCCTCTTTATTAGGGTGCATTTAGACTTGCAAACCCTGATCAATCTTTTCCTTTTTACATGATAGATCTATCTATTTCTACCCTTATTACATCCAAGGGCTCAGATTAAACTGTTGAGCACCTTTTATTCACTCTACCTAGCTACTTATTTGCCAAGATTAAACTGTTTGGCTAGATATTTATTCGCTAATCTATAACATGAAATTGAAATATGACTAAGCCAAGTTTAAACAGTTTGACTTATTCATGAATTGTGGCAAAGCTGCACACAATTGCTTTATTACAACAGATGAAAAAGTAGTTAAATCTATCTATTTCTACCCTTATTACATCCAAGGGCTCAGATTAAACTGTTGAGCACCTTTTATTCACTCTACCTAGCTACTTATATGCCAAGATTAAACTGTTTGGCTAGATATTTATTCTCTAATCTATAACATGAAATTGAAATATGACTAAGCCAAGTTTAAACAGTTTGACTTATTCATGAATTGCGGCAAAAGTTTCACAAGCTGCACACAATTGATTTATTACAACAGAGTAAAAATTAGTGGCATTTGGATTTGCACACTTTCCTTGGTCTATTTTTTTCTTGGGGTTCATTTCTTTCTCTTTTTTGACCATTTTATTCTTTTTACCCTTTGATCTTTCTTTTAGGGTATACCCTCTTTACATTTTTTAAATTTTTTTTGATTTTTTTGGTTTTCAAGAATATGGAACACCTTTGCTCAAGAAAGAAGGTTTGAACATATTCCATAATTCAATCAAGACAATCATGAAAGATGAAACCTATTGGTATAGGAGGCTAACAGTTTCAATAGGCACTTCTCCATTTAGTTTATTTTGTGGGAAAGAAGGTGTTCTTCCCACAAACATAGTTATTCTTTCTTTAGCCCTAGTCCAATTTATTGAAGAAACTCCTTATTCCTTGCAATTAAGGCAAGCACAGATCCTCAAACTTGAAGAAGAAAGAAATAAAGCCAAAATCACACATGCTCACCATCAACAGTTAGTTAAGACTTTCTTTGATGCACATTCTGTTAGCCCAAAAACATTTCAACTAGGAGACCTAGTATTGAAGTGGGGCAAACCACATGAGGGAAAGGGTAAGCATACCAAATTCCAAAGAATGTGGCTTGGACCATTGCAGATTACTAAGAAAATCAGCCCATCAACATTTTTACTGCAAGATTTATCAGGCAGGAAAGAATCCTTGCATGTAAATAGCCAGATTTTGAAGAAATATTTTTCATAGGAGATAGCCTCTTCTATCCCTTGTACATTATAGATTTTACTTTCATAGGAAAATAAAGTTGAAATAGTATAACTATCGACTTTACAATAAAGTTTCTTTGAATATTTTATTATTTCCACTTTTATAAATAGTAACTGTTAAAGAAATATTTATAACATTTAAAAAATAAAAAGGTTTTAGCTCTTTGAAAAATTCCTTGTTTTTCACAAAGTTATTTGTTCTTTAAAAAGCCTCCAACTTTATAAAAGACTTTTGATCTATTATCAGTCAAGAAAAGTGTCTTTAACCAAGTAAAAGACTCTTTGCAGATAGTCATTTTTAACTCTAAAATTGTCATCTAGAAACTCTTAAGGAGTCAATGATTCTCCCCATCCAATAATTTTTTCTCTTTTTAATGTTTAATATTATGAAATAAATTTTCAAAAAAGCTTAAAAGATAAGGGGTCTCATCAAAACTCTGTTTACCATATTCATAGGGTAATAACTAACTGACATTACCAAAAATGCATATCAAAACAAGGTAATGGCTTGAGACTATTTTAATCAAAAGACAAGGGTCTCATCATGAGCCAAATAGTTCAGCTAAGTTACAACCAATGAATGGCATTGTCATTATTTGGTCACCAAACCAAGACGATGACGTTTAAGTAGAAAAAATAAATAAAAAGAGGAAAGAAGAATAAGTACATGAATTAGGATTTATATTTAAAACCGAATTCTTATTTGAATGGGACACTGAATCATTGACTGGTTAAAAGGTAACCCTGTCAAGGTGATTAATACCTAATTGCAACAGAGGCTCTACCTGTGACAAATGATGATATTTTAAACTTATCTGCAAAAAATATCTGCTAATTTATCCTTTAACCCAATAAAAACTGATTTAGACAACGTAATTTTCACCTTTAAGAGGATAACAAGTGAATATTAATGAAGTGATTTTCTTTTTATGATTCAAAGAAATATCGCTTATCTTAAATTTCATGTTATGTACATTTCTTGAACTATTTTTATTTTGAAAAAGACAGAAATTTTAAAATTATCAAATATAACTGGTTCTCCGAGTGAATCATCAATTGTTCTACTATGAAACAACCCCCTATTTATTTTTACATCGATTAAAGTTGTGAGTAATAAATGGGGACCCTTTAAAAAAAAAACAAATAAAGCTTAGGATGTATTACTTCGCTTTTGTTTAAAGTCTTAAAAAAAATTTAGAAATAAAAAGCCAGAACCTTTTTCCGCTTTCATCTTATTCCACTTAAAACACATATCGCAAATTTCTAACGTAACAATATTAGAACACACGTACAACATGTGAATTGCGATAGTGCTAATAATTTTTTCAAGTTATGTACACATTTCCCGTTAAAAAGGTTAAAAATCCCTTATAACCCTTAATTGCATCGCTCCTTCCTAAAAACGAACCAATAGAAACATCATTCGAAAAGTGAAATGTGATAATGTCAGACCCGATAGAACAATAAACAAAATTTAAAGACATCAACAAATCTGATAACACGAAATACTTTGAGTTATATCGCTTATCACATTCCGCGACATCAAGCTAAATGAAAAGTCATGCCCACTTCGATATAGTGATGCAGGAGCATCGGACCTGGCCAGCAATGTGGAAAACTGTCCACATGTTGTGGCCTAACAGGGTGAATTTTATTACTGTTTGTTCAATCTCAGTTTTACTGAGGAGGTAGATTTCACAAATAATTAGTTATTATTGGATAAGATTTGTTATAACAGGTGTGTGTGAGTGCAAGTAGATAGGAGATTATTTGTTAGAATTTTAAAATTAGAAGATTATGTATCTATTTGTTAGCAGAGTTAAGGGGAGATAGTGGTAATAAATGAAGAGATTTTCTTCGTAGGAGGGGGAGCGTAGGTGTGGTGTGGTTTGGTGTGAGCGAAAAGCTCTGTTTAATAAAGAAGATTGTGTTTTGAAGAAAACTGGAGTGAGTTCTTGTGAACAGTCATTAAAGCCAATCTTTGTTTTTATTATTGCAGTTTATAAATAAAGAATAGTGCTTGTGCCAATGCGTGATAGGAAATCGGTGTTAAATGAAATAGATTTGGTTCATGTTAATTACAAGAAGACTTATACTTTGACAATTCTCCAATCAGTTCGAACTGTTGTTTCGATTTACTCTGGATAACATATCCGTGTTATGAAATGTGTTAAATTCAGTGAACCGAAATCTTCATACAGCAGAATGCGCGGATTTTGGAAATCGTAATCCCTAAAAGCTCGCCTTAAATCCTGGAATTGGTTGATTGTCAATTAAGATCTTAATTCACTGATTCGAACTACTGTGCAGCACAGGAGAGATCGGTGGCGATAGGATAGATGAGATATTCATTTGTTGCGGCCAACAATGCCAAAAAAAATTGTGCAATGGAAAACAGAAAGCGCAGATTTAATTTGCCAGATTGAAGAACAAGCGGTCGATTTTGATGGACAGCGAATCTGAACGCAGAAAAGTGCTTGCAGTGTTTGTTATAAGTAAATTCGGTACAGAAGATTGATCGACCGTGTTCCAGACCAGCAAAGAGAAAAAACGTAGAGCTACAGATGTTTACCTGTGGCGTTAAATTCCAAGTTTGAAAGCGTTTTCTGGCATGGTTATGCAGTATTAGAGCGTTTTTAACACTGATGCAAACATAGTGGTCTTATTTACGTTGTGACAAGTGCAATTAGATTATATCGATTGATTCGATTGATGCGTGTTTGTATTTATTTGTTAAATTGAAATTCAAGAACTCAGATGGGCGTAAAAGGTTTGATAACATTTGTAAATTGTTACACAGATATGTGTAAATGTTGAGATTGCCCAGAATACAACGTAGATATTTGGATAATGTTTTTTTTTATATTTGAAAACAGAGGTTTGTATCTGTTAGAGGGTGCGTAAGGAATGGGAAGGGCTGCGACCTATATGAAACAAGAAAGGAATTCCATTTCTTATGTTTGAATTGAGACAGAGTTTTTATTTTGATATTCGGTCTTCTATTTTAGTGTTGATTTGTATGCTTGTAATACAATTGGTGTGCGCTCAGAGGTTCAGGTGCATCAATTTTTGGTATCGGAGCCAAAGATACAGTTGTTTGCAGCCAAGATGCCGCCAAGGAGAGGGGTTGGTCGAGGAATTGGTCGAGGAAGACGAGAAGAAAATGCAGTCCTGATAGAAGAAGTGCGAAGACTGCGTGAACGAATGGAGACAATGGAAACAGCCCAGAGAAGAGCACCTGATGAGGGAGCTGAAAGTTCTTCAGAAGAATCTGAGGAAGATGTGGAAGCAGAAGAAGAAAATGAAAATGTTAAATTCATGAAGATGCTGGCGAAGGTTGGAAGCAAACCCAAATTGGAGATTCCTATGTATGAAGGGAGTCTGAATGCCGAAGAGCTCATGGATTGGATCAGATCCATAGATCAGTACTTCGATTATGAAGAGATTGAGGAGAATAAGAGAGTGAAGTTTGCAGTTACCAGACTGAAGGGTCATGCAGCGATCTGGTGGGACGAGTTACAGACATCAAGAACGAGAAAGGGGAAATCTAAGATCAAGCAATGGGATAAAATGGTAAGCAAACTGAAAGCCAAGTTTTTTCCTAAAGACTATCATTTGAATCTTTTTAAGCAGATGCAAAATCTGAAGCAAAAAGGAATGTCTGTTAAAGAATATACTGAAGAATTTTACAGGTTAAGCATCAGGACAGGGCATGTAGAAGATGACTTGGAGAAAGTAGCCAGATATGTTAATGGGCTAAGGTATGAAATCCAAGATGAGATTAGCCTGTTAAGTTTGAAAACTGTTGAAGATGCTTATCAAGCAAGTTTGAAAGCCGAGGAAAAACTGTTACGCAAACAAAACCAGAGGAATAGAGGTAAGAATCCGGCAAAAGAAGGGAAAACATTTGAATCCAAATTTCAACACTCTCAGAATGAGGCAGGGAGTGCGAGCAATAGAACACCACAAAGAGGAGATTCTGGCCGCGGAAGGTTCGTGCCCAGAGGCAGAGGCCGAGGAAGAGATGTCCGGTGCTTTGCATGTGGTGAATGGGGACATGTACAATGGGATTGTCCTCATCAGAGATCAGCAAATCAGCGCAACGTGAATGTTGCTGAAGCCAAGGAGGAGATTCCTCAACCTGAAGTTAAAGAGGAACCACCAGAAGACGGAGAGTCCCTATTACTGAAGAGGGTATTACTGGAAGGAGCTAAGGAAGCCAAAGAACCAGTTCAAAGGAAGACTTTATTCAGAACTGTATGTAAGTCCAAGGGTAAGTGTTGCAAGTTGGTAATTGATAGCGGTAGTACTGACAATCTTGTTTCTACAGAGATGGTGGACAAGTTGAAGTTGGAGAGAACAGTACACCCCACTCCTTATAAAGTATCGTGGCTCCAGAAAGGCCATCAAATTTTTGTAACTGAACAATGTCAAGTTGAATTTCAGATTGGTACTTATAAGGATGTCATTTTATGTGATGTAATGCCGATAGATGTATGCCACATATTGCTAGGGAGGCCTTGGCAGTTTGACCGAAATTCCATACATGATGGCAGAAGGAACACCTATACTTTAGAGAAAGATGGGAATAAGCATACACTACTGCCATTGAAAGCTGAAGCTGATAAAGAAGTACTTGGAAACAGTGTTACGTTGATGAATGAGAAGATCCTGTTGCAGGAAGATGAGAAGGGTAAGGAGATGCATTTTGCTAATGTTGGAAAACCCAAGGTAATTTTAACTTCGACAAACTTAGAAGATTTACCTGAAGAAATTCAGAGTTTATTGAATGATTGTGCTGATATTGTTGTGGATGAGTTGTTACCCATCAGGAGTATTAGTCACCATAATGATCTAATACCTAGAGTCAGTTTGCCGAATAAAGTAGCCTACAGGGTAATGCAGGAAAATGCCGAAGCTGGAACACAAATGGAAAAGTTGATGAATAAAGGGCAAATCAGTGGAAATCTTAATCCATGTGTTGTGCAAACAGTACTCAGTCCGGAGAAAGAAGCTGAAGGGCGCATGAGTACAAATTCTCGAACCTTATATAAAACCACCATCAGATTGAAGAATGAAGGTTTGGAGGAATATGTAGTCTCTAAAGAAGAGTTGAAATTAGATCCGAAGAAAATCCAAGCAGTTGTGAATTGGCTAATTCCTAGAAGCATATTTGAGGGAGATTACAAAAGCAAATGGCAGGAATGCGGTAGCAAAAACAAACAACGAGCAGATATGAAGAGACGGAAAAAGGAATTCCAAACCGATGATTTAGTCATGTATTGCAGATTAGTGCTTATACAAAAAGCCAAAAGAAGAACCACAAGGAGACGCCATAACAGACAAAAGCCCAGAGCAGGAAAAAGGAAAAAGAAAGAGCCAAAGAAAACCAAGAGTCAGACTCACCATCAGTGTCTGATCAAGTGGAAAGCGCAACCAATGGAAGATTCCAGTTGGTTGACAGCAGCTGAATTGCAGAGATATGGAGTAAGTCTTGAAAGTTTGAAGGACAAATCTTTTCTTCCCCGGGAGTCTGATGCAGGAGCATCGGACCTGGCCAGCAATGTGGAAAACTGTCCACATGTTGTGGCCTAACAGGGTGAATTTTATTACTGTTTGTTCAATCTCAGTTTTACTGAGGAGGTCGATTTCACAAATAATTAGTTATTATTGGATAAGATTTGTTATAACAGGTGTGTGTGAGTGCAAGTAGATAGGAGATTATTTGTTAGAATTTTAAAATTAGAAGATTATGTATCTATTTGTTAGCAGAGTTAAGGGGAGATAGTCGTAATAAATGAAGGGATTTTCTTCGTAGGAGGAGAGCGTAGGGGTGGTGTGACTGTTTGTATGGGTGAAAAGCTCTGTTTAATAAAGAAGATTGTGTTTTGAAGAAAACTGGAGTGAGTTCTTGTGAACAGTCATCAAAGCCAATCTTTGTTTTTATTATTGCAGTTTAGAAATAAAAAAAATAGTGCTTGCGCAATGTGTGATCGGTAATCGGTGTTAAATGCAATAGATTTGGTTCATGTTAATGACTAGCAGACTTATACATTGACAATTCTCCAATCAGTTTGAACTGTTGTTTCAATTTACTCTGGATAATATATCTGTGTTATGAAATGTGTTAAATTCAGTGAACAGAAATCTTCACACAGCAGAAGACGCGGATTTTGGAAATCGTAATCCCTAAAAGCTCGCCTTAAATCCTGGAATTGTATGGTTGTCGATTAAGATCTTAATTCAACGATTCGAACTACGTACGTACGGGAGAGATCGGTGGCGATAGGATAGATGAGATATTCATTTGTGAGCAACAGTAAAAAAAATTGTGCAATGGAAAGGAAACGAAGCGCGGTTAATTTGCCAGATTGAAGAACAAGCGGTCGATTTTGATGGACAGCGAATCTGAACGCAGAAAAGTGCTTGCAGTGTTTGTTATAAGTAAATTCGGTACAGAAGATTGATCGACCGTGTTCCAGACCAGCAAAGAGAAAAAACGTAGAGCTACAGATGTTTACCTGTGGCGTTAAATTCCAAGTTTGAAAGCGTTCTCTGGCATGGTTATGCGATGAACGATTTTTAACACTGATGCAAACATAGTGGTCTTATTTACGTTGTGACAAGTGCAATTAGATTATATCGATTGATTCGATTGATGCGTGTTTGTATTTATTTGTTAAATTGAAATTCAAGAACTCAGATGGGCGTAAAAGGTTTGATAACATTTGTAAATTGTTACACAGATATGTGTAAATGTTGAGATTGCCCAGAATACAACGTAGATATTTGGATAATGTTTTTTTTTATATTTGAAAACAGAGGTTTGTATCTGTTAGAGGGTGCGTAAGGAATGGGAAGGGCTGCGACCTATATGAAACAAGAAAGGAATTCCATTTCTTATGTTTGAATTGAGACAGAGTTTTTATTTTGATATTCGGTCTTCTATTTTAGTGTTGATTTGTATGCTTGTAATACAATTGGTGTGCGCTCAGAGGTTCAGGTGCATCATATAG
>JAXQQM020077019.1:0-148175 GCA_034641835.2 Pinus albicaulis | reverse complement strand
GGAGGAGAGTTGAAGATATATCCTTCCAGGATGGAGGTCATCAAGAGTTGGTCAGTAAGGCTTACTAAATATTTTTGAGGTTAGGAGTTTTTTTGAGGCAACATAGTACTTGAAGAAATTAATAGAATTTTTTTTTTTTCAATAGTAGCAACACCACTCCACACCACAATTTCAAGTGGCAATATTTTCTATTGGGGAAAGTGTCAACGAAGATCCTTTGTAGTGTTAAAGAAGAAGATCAATCAAGCATTGGTTCTATCGTAACTAAACTTACAGTATCCCTTCGAAGTGGAGACATATGCATGTGGGCATGTTATGGGAGTAGTATTGATGCTAATTAATTAAATGGAAACAATAAAAAAATCATGCAAATGTAAAATAAAATTAAAATAATAACTGGACATACTGATACTAGAAATCTCTAATAAACGAATAAATCAATATAGATCTATTTTAAACTAAATCTTTTATGCACTGATCAATTATGATTTTATTTTATTTTAATCCCTCTCAATAATTAAAAAATATTGTACTAAAATAGAGATATGCTAATATGTATATCAACCCCATTAAAAAATCACTAGAACCCAAGTAGGTATCAAAATAATGTTGCCACTACATTATGTCCTCCCTAAAAACAAGCATTGAAATTTGAATTTTTAATGGACATCACAAGTGGTGGAAGTTCCATGATAATAGCCTCAAAAATAGATGAAGTGAAATTATCATCATAAGCAACGACTAGATGATTTAGAGTCCTTAATTAAATACATGAAAACTCAATTTTATCACCATAAGCAACAACAAGGTTTTTTAGAGTCAATTTTTCCTTAATGCACATGACACCTGAACCCAAAAAGAAGAGCTAGAAATAATAGCAAATATCTAACATAATGATAAAGAATGAATAGTTATTAAGTATGCTTATGAAATCCAAAAAGAAAATATCTAACACAATGATCAGGAATGAATAGTTAGTAAGCATGTTTATGAAATCCCAAAATTTGGGATTTCAACATTTTGTCTTCTTATTCTTATCATGTTGCAAGTGATTGTGATCATGAAATGAAAAAACAACTAAAAGTGGTTTTAAGATACAATAACATTATTCTTGGGCTAAACATTAAGAAGGAATCATGTAGTAGAGTATTTTATCATAAAATAAACTCTTCTTATTAATTTGTGTGCTTTTATATTTAGTGTCTAGTGTCTAACAATGCAATCTAAGATATTTCTATATATTTTGTAACTAGAGATGCAAAAAATAGAATTGAGAATTTGTTCTTATTGTTTAAATCATGTCTACAAATGGCTATGGTCACATATGGCAATTATGTGGTCATATATGACAAGTACGTTACCTTAAGCCAGTTAAATTGCATTGCTTCCTATTGCATTATATCAAATATGATTAATTAAAAATGAAATGAGTTATATATGTTATGTCAAAAATTATAAGGGGATACCCTACTAAAATTGAAATAAGTTGGGGTTGTCAATTACATTGAAAGTATTGAGGAGATTCCATATAGATTAGAGTTGTTGAAAATAATAGTTTCAAGTAGTTTCCACCAAGGGAGGAATAAAATGTAGAGTGAGGTCATAAAGGAGAGAAGTTAGGCCATAAATGGTAATGGACATGCGTACCATGCATTTGTATGTAAGGACATGATCTATAGGAATCATATTCAAAATAGAGGTATTACCTTTAGAAAAAAAAATTATAGTTGTTTGTAAATACAAAGATGTGATTTTGAAATTGGTTGCACCCAAGGAATACATTGACACAACTATGAATTTTCTCAACCTATAGGATCATTTTTTTGATAAAATGTTAGTCATTAGATATTGTATCAAAAAAAAAATAAACATGGACAAAATATATCTAAAATTAGAAGAAAAAAGTAGAAACTTCTTTAAAACCACAAGCACTAAACTATATAGAAAAAAAAATCTTTATAAATATATAAATTAGCAATATAAGATTTAAACGGACTATATTTCCGTAAATTTATAAATTAAGTTTGGCTTTATCTTTACCTTGAGTTGCAAATCATATAAAATTAGGGTAGAGTTTAACTTATAGATGAAATGGAATTTTCACTAGAATTTGGGGATTCAATTTCTAACAAGATTACTATTTTTTTTTTTTTTTTAAATATATTTTTGAATGTATAGATAGATTCAAACCATGGGACACTAGAATTTGACGTATTAAACAACTTAAACTCAAACTTTTTAAATATCTTTTCCAAATTTTAGTTAAAATTAATCAAAAACATTGTGAAAAATTCATTTTGGTTTATTAATTATACTACACATTAAATCATTTGGTCTCTTGTAACCTTGTAACACTAGCATACCCCTAGTATACACTAGCATACCCCTAGAATGTTTCACCTAGTATACAAAGCATTTTTTTTTAGAAAAGCTTTATATATAAAAGATATTTTTAACATTTAATTTATTTTAATTTTAAATTTATAATAAAATTAAAAGAATCAAATAATTGAAATATAAAATTAAAATTTATATATTATTTAAATAAGAATATATTTAAAATTTTTAAATTAATATCTATATTTATTTTCAAAATGTAAATTAATGATTGGATTGTAACTACAGTAAATGATCGTAATTAGCGTAAATGAATGATATTTATGAGATCACCAGCTTCGTGTTTTATTTTTTGTAATTCAATTATTTTTTAGTTTACCCAATCTTTCACAAATATTAATTACACTTAGATTGGGTAATTGCTAAACCCACGAAGACATCGGCATTCCAGGGTCTCCCATGCATGAATCAAACCCCCTCTTCGTCGTCTCCCGGTGTTGACACCAGACAGAGTTACTGCATCATCTAAATTAAGGGCATAAACAACGCTCTAATTGGAAATGGAAACAGTGGAGGAACGCACACCTAATTGTTGACAGCAGAAGGCAGAGGACCAGAAAGGGCCCGCGCCAAGATTAATAAAGTACTTATTATTACCGAATATCAAAGATTACACCTTAAATTCAAATTCAACCATCAACATTCAAAATTTAAAGCATTTCTTGAAAAGCATCTCAAGATTTTTTTTGGTTAGAGACTTTGTGGTGGTAAGCTGTGATCCGCTCCTTTTAATGGTCCATCAAGCTCTTTCTGGTTAGAGACGTTGTGGTGGTAAGCTGTGATGCACTCCTTTTAACCGTCCATCAAGATTTTCTCGAGGGAGAATCTGTATAAATATATATATGGCTGCCTCTCAAGGAATAGTTCCAAGTTCGTCTTCTTTTTCTTATCATCTGTATGTTCCAAGTTCATCCTCCAATTCTTCTTTTTCTTTTAGCATCTGTACATCTTCCTCTTTTTCTTCTATCATCTATTTTCTCTGTAACTGTGACTGCAAGTCATCTATTTTCTCTGTAACCGTGATTGCAAGTGTTTTATCTGGTGGGTCTTTGTCTGTAGCTTTTAAAAGAGACGACTGAATGCTTTTAATAGAGACGACTGAATTGACCATTAGCGAGAAGGGATGGATGCATGGACGAATGAAAGACGTTGTGTCATCAATTGAGAGGAGGACGGAATCAGAAAGTATTTGTTGCAGGTATGTGTTTCTGGTATTTATTTTATATTCTTCAGTTTGAAGTAGAATTGAATTTTCAATGTTTTTGTCCTTCCTCATTAAAAACCATGACCCACCATATCAATCTGTCATTCCTGCAATTGACCAACCATTGTTTTGATGTGATTTCCCATCACCTGTCCTGTCATGTTTTTATACCTCTGGATTAGTGATTGGATCTAGACGCGAGTTCATCTCTGAACTACCTCTACATCTCTTCCTTTAGTATCTGTCTGGCCTAATCTTTATGCTCGATCCCTAATCGCATTAATTTACTGTGTCCTTTCATCTTTAATCTTTAATTGCTCTGTTATGTTCTGGCTACCCAATCCCATTAATTCTTTTTAATTTTTACTTTTCTTTCAATTTTATATATGCGAATGTTATATCTCATTTACTTATTTTTTTCAATCTTCTTGCATCTCGTTTACGTCAAAATAACGAAGTCATCTGTTTCTTGCCCTGATCTCAAAATAACGAAACGTGACTACAGTCTTTTGAGCAAGTTTAATGAAGCATACCAACGAGCAAATCATATTTGATATGTGATATTTTTCTTGAATGGAAAATCATAACAAACAAAATCATATTTGATATAAGATATTTTTCTTGAATTGGAAAATCACCAACAAAACAAATCCGTGTTTGTTATCTCATATTCTTACGTACGTTGAATCATATTTGGTATTGTGTTGTTGAATGGGAAAATGTATTTTGTTGTTCAATGGTAAAAATCTCTGTATTTGAATTGTGGGTATATTGTTGTTCAATGGAAAAATGTATTTTGTTGTGCAATGGTAAAAATTCGTACGTTGAATCATATTTGGTATTGTGTTGTTGAATGGAAAAATGTATTTTTTTGTTGTTCAATGGTAAAAATTAAATGAAAGTTGAATTATATTTGGTATTTTGTTGTTCAATGGTAAAAATTAGGTACGTTGAATCATATTTGGTATTGTGTTAAACTGTGATTGTTCAATGGTAAAAATTCGTACGTTGAATCACATTTGGTAAAAATGATCCGCTCCTTTTTGGGTTATAGACGTTGTGGTGGTAAGCTGTGATCATGCTTTACTTGAGGGAATCTGTATATATGGTTGCCTCTTTTTCTTCTATTGCCTGTACATCCTCCTATGTATCTATCTATCATCTATATCCTCCCATGCATGAATCGAACCCTCTTTGTCGTTTCCCGGTGTTCCGGAACCTTTAAATCCATCATTATATATGAGCCTGTCTTCATTTTCAAAACGCTCATTAATACTTTTTCGCACATCCCAAACCCACTCTGCATTTTGTATTTGTGGTTGATCTAGCTTTTTCTTTAACTGGTTGGATTTGTTCAAACACTTAATCTATAAATATTTGACTTATTGGATTTGTTCAAACACTTAATCTATAAGTAACATTGTTATATTTATTTTATATTCATATTTTATTCTTTGGGTTTGTTTCCATATATTGGAGTAAAATTCCCTGACGTATCTCATCTATTTTTCGGTATTTGTCTAGGCTTAAGATATAATGCTTTTAAGTTTTTATGTTTTATTTTTTTAATCCATATTTAAGTCATAGTGTTTTTAGATTTCTATGCTCTATTCTTCTTCCATAATTCAAATCTTTATTCCTAGTTAGAATATTTATGTGTTTTTGTATGGTGTATTTTCTGCATATTTTTAAATGAAAGAATATTTTGTTTGTTTATGTCATATCATAGTGTGCTTATGCTAATTAGATGAAATAACTGTAGTGAAACATAATATAATGTTGAAATCTTTTGCATGTCTAATGTGTATGTGTTTTATGTATGTATTTTTCCCTTTTGTATATTTTATATGATAATAATATGTTTATTGTTTCTTTGATGATATAATGATTGTATTTTTTTAGATAATATGATGATCTTTTATATTTAATTGATAACATGTTCTTTTTTTTTTTCTACATTATGTGGATTGTTCATGTGAAATGATACAATAATCGTTTAACGATAATGATAATAATGAGGGAGAGAGAGAGAGAGAGGGGGGGGGACGGGTGGAGGGAAATGGGAGAAAGAGAGAGATGGAAAGGAAGAGAGGGACGGAGAGAGAGAGGGTGTGTGTGTGTGAGGGGGGGTGAAAGAGGGAGAGAAGGGATGGGGAGCGAGGGAGAGAGCGAGTGTGTTTGTGTGAGAGAGAGAGAGTGGAGGGGGGGAGAGGGAGGGAAAGGTTGGCGAGAGAGAGAGTGTGTGTGTGAGGTTTGGGGAGAGAGAGAGAGAGAGCCAAGGGGGAGGAAGGGGTTGGTGAGACAGAGAGAGAGAGAGAGCCGGGGGGGAGGGGGCTGGGAGAGAGATTGGGGGAGTGAGCGAGGGGAAGAGAGATAGGGAGAGAGAGAGAGAGAGGGTGATGGAGAGAGAGAAAGAGAGAGAGAGAGAGTGGAGGAGAGGGAGAGGGACAGAGAGGGGGGAGGGAGAGGGACAGAGTGAGGGGGAGAGGCAGGGAGAGGTAGGGGGAGAGGCAGCGAGAGGCAGGGGGAAGAGGGAGAGTAAGATGGAGAGAGAGAATGGGGGGGATAGAGAGAGAGAGAGAGGCGGGGGGATATATATATATAGGGGGCGAGAGAGAGAGATGGAGAGGGGAGAGAAAGAGAAGGGGGGACGAGAGAGAGACAGGGGAGAGAGAGAGAGAGAGAGGGGGGGGGAGATAGGGAGAGAGAGTGAGAGAGAGAGAGAGAGAGTGAGAGAGAGAGGGGGGGTGTAGGATAGAAAAATAGATAGAGAGAGAGAGAGCGGAGGGGAGAGAGGTAGGGAGAGAGAGAGAGATGGAGAGGGGAGAGAAATAGAGGGGGGGGCGAGAGTGAGAGAGGGGGGACGAGAGAGAGAGAGAGAGAGAGAGAGTGAGAGAGAGGGGGGAAGAGAGAGAGAGGGAGAGAAAGAGAGTGGGCATGGGGAGAGAGAGAGAGAGGGAATGTGAGGTTTGGGGAGAGAGAGAGAGGGGAGAGGGGCGGGATAGAGTGGGGGGAGATGGAGAGAGAGAGTGAGGGGGAGAGAGAGAGAGAGAGAGAGACAGGGGGTGGAGAGGGAAGGAGGGGGAGAGAGAGAGAGAGATAGGGGGGAGAGAGAATGAGATGGAGAGGGGAGAGAAAGAGAAGGTGGGACGAGAGAGAGAGAGGGGAGAGAGAGGGCGAGGGTGGGAGAGAGAGAGGGAGTGAGAGAGAGAGGGAGAGAGCGGGGGTGGGAGAGAGAGAGAGCACAAGGGCGGGGGACGAGAGATAGAGAGAGCGAGAGAGCGAGGGTCGGAGAGAGAGCGAGGGAAAGAGAGAGAGAGAGGAGGCGGGGAGAGAGAGAGAGAGACAAAGACAGAGAAGGGGGGAGAGGGGAGAGGGGGAGGGAGTGAGAGGGAGAGTGAGAGAGAGAGAGTGTGTGTGTGTGTGAGAGAGAGAGAGAGAGAGGGAGACAGGGGCGAGAGAGGGAGAGAGGAGTGTGTGTGTGTGTGTGAGGAGTTGGTGAGATAGAGAGAGAGAGAGAGTGAGGTTTGGGGAGAGAGAGAGAGTGAGGGGGCCTGTGAGAGAGAGGGGGAGAGAGAGCAAGGGGAAGAGAGATAGGGAGAGAGAGAGAGAGAGAGAGAGAGAGAGAGAGAGGGTGGATAGAGAGAGAGGGTGATGGAGAGAGAGAGAGAGAGGGGGAGACGGAGAGGGAGAGAGAGGAGTGGGGGAGTTTTTCCTCTATTTCACTAGGCATAAGAAATTAAAACTATAGCAACACAAAAACTAAATAGAAATGAAACTTATCAGAAGAATATCAAACTTAAATGACAAAGGCAAAACTAGATAAATGACATAAAGGAAAAGATAATAACAACAGAGAATCTCAGGCACATAGATTTGGCCCTAACCCATGAGCCTACCCCTCTGAGCTTAAATCAATCAAATGAAATCGGTCTGCTCATTTCATAAAATAATAACTGCATACATCTCTGAAAGTTTTGATCCCTGAATAAAACAATAATTCTGAATGGAAGTGAGACTAGGATAGACTGACTCTTCCTAGCTCTAGCTCTGCTCTATTTATTCTACCGGGCAGCTACCAACAACTCCCTAGAAAATGGTGATTGAGTCCACTGGACTCCAAGTAAACTAAGATTGAGTGCTCTCCTCTTTGAGTTGCTCGGCTACCTCTGGAATTCGAATTTCTAGAGAGAAACCTTGGGGATCCTTCGGCTACTTGTGGAATTCAGATTACTAGAGAGAATATTTGGGATCCTTTAGCTGCCTTTGAGGGTGAACAATCCTCTTTTAATTTCTCCTTGTTGTCTCCTCCAACTCTTTGTGATAAAATCATTATAAAAATTCTTAATAAATCATGATTTTATGCATTGAACCTTATATTAGGCACTCACGGTATGTTAGCCTTAATCACCATCTATACTAGCATCATAAACCCAAATAATAATAATAATGCAAGAAAAAGAGATCTAAGAAGGCAAAAAGGTGACTATTAACCCCTCCAAATATTTCTAATGATGGAGCTCATCAACCACTATGGAGTCCAATGGAGGTAAGTGAGGAGCTCTACCACACATGAAAATCGAATAATGAGTTTGGATGAGCCTCTTTTGTCCTTTATAAGCTTTGAAATGACTTTTTTGTCCTGTAGTGAAAACAATAAGACAACTCTTCCTTTTGAAGTCTTTTGACTTTGAAACAAATTTTGAAATAAGACAACTTGCCTTACTTTATTCATCTAAGTATGCTAACTCCCTTTAGAAGAATTATATGGTGAAAATGAAGGATTATTTTCCTTGTTTGATGACAAATTGGACTTTTCAAAGGAAAAACAATGACACATAGACAAAAGACCTAGATGAGATTGAGTGAATGGCACACAATACTTCTAAATCAAAATGAATGGGATGACCTTTAAAGTGATTATGGCCATGGATGAGATGAAGGAGCAGCATTTCTAACCTAGACTCTTTCAGTGGCCAAAATTTATTTTGAATACTTTTTTGAAAAGACCAAAATTTTTTACCTTTGACTACTAGAAAATTAACTGAAAGAGTATGTTTGATCACTGACACATTGACAATAATAGGTTACAGGGTTTTAAAAACAATTATGTTGAAGAATGGGTACCCCTTACCCAAGATAGATGATCTATTGTGCAGCAAGATACTACTTAAGCAAGCTAAAATTAAAATCAGGGTATCACCAGGTTTGAGTAAAAGAAGAGGATACCTACAAGACCACCTTCAAAACTAGACAGGGTTCGTATGAGTGATTAGTTATAATAATTTTCCTATGTGATGAACCAACTACATTCATGAAGCTAATGAATGATATATTGTGCAATATTATAAGTTCGTTTTTTATTGTTTATTCAGATGATTTACTAGTATACATTGCTACTTAATAGGAGCGCATATCACATTTGATGTAGGTGCTAGAGACTTTAAAGAATAACTAATTGTTGGCACACCTCAAGAAGTGTGATTTTTCACAATATCCTTTGGTATATTTGGCATATTCGATAGGTGGAGGAGAGTTGAAGATATATCCTTCCAGGATGGAGGTCATCAAGAGTTGGTCAGTAAGGCTTACTAAATATTTTTGAGATTAGGAGTTTTTTTGAGGCAACACAGTACTTGAAGAAATTAATAGAATTTTTTTTTTTCAATAGTAGCAACACCACTCCACACCACAATTTCAAGTGGCAATATTTTCCAGTGGGGAAAGGGTCAACGAAGATCCTTTGTAGTGTTAAAGAAGAAGATCAATCAAACATTGGTTCTATCGTAACTAAACTTACAGTATCCCTTCGAAGTGGAGACATATGCATGTGGGCATGTTATGGGGTAGTATTGATGCTAATTAAATAAATGGAAACAATAAAAAAAATCATGCAAATGTGAAAATAATATTAAAATAATAACTTGGACATGTTTGATACTAGAAATCTCTAATAAACGAATAAATCAATGTAGATCTATTTTAAAGGTAAATCTTTTATGCAGATCAATTGAATTTTATTTTATTTTAATCCCTCTCAATAATTAAAAAATATTGTACTAAAATAGAGATATGCTAATATGTATATCAACCCCATTAAAAGATCACTAGAACCCAAGTAGGTATCAAAATAATGTTGCCACTACATTATGTCCTCCCTAAAAACAAGCATTGAAATTTGAATTTTTAATGGACATCACAAGTGGTGGAAGTTCCATGATAATAGCCTAAAAAATAGAACTAGTGAATTTATCATCATAAGCAAGGACTAGATGATTTAGAGTCCTTAATTAAATACATGAAAACTCAATTTTACCACCATAAGCAACAACAAGGTGTTTTAGAGTCAATTTTTCCTTAATGCACATGACACCTGAACCCAAAAAGAAGAGCTAGAAATAATAGCAAATATCTAACATAATGATAAAGAATGAATAGTTATTAAGTATGCTTATGAAATCCAAAAAGAAAATATCTAACACAATGATCAAGAATGAATGGTTAGTAAGCATGTTTATGAAATCCCAAAATTTGGGATTTCAACATTTTGTCTTCTTATTCTTATCATGTTGCAAGTGATTGTGATCATGAAATGAAAAAACAACTAAAAGTGGTTTTAAGATACAATAACATTATTCTTAGGCTAAACATTAAGAAGGAATCATGTAGAAGTGTATTTTATCATAAACTAAACTCTTCTTATTAATTTGTGTGCTTTTATATTTAGTGTCTAGTGTCTAACAATGCAATCTAAGATATTTCTATATATTTTGTAACTAGAGATGCAAAAAATAGAATTGAGAATTTGTTCTTATTGTTTAAATCATGTCTACAAATGACTATGGTCACATATGGAAATTATGTGGTCATATATGACAAGTACGTTACCTTAAGCCAGTTAAATTGCATTGTTTCCTATTGCATTATATCAAATATGATTAATTAAAAATGAAATGAGTTATATATGTTATGTCAAAAATTATAAGGGGATACCCTACTAAAATTGAAATAAGTTGGGGTTGTCAATTACATTGAAAGTATTGAGGAGATTCCATATAGATTAGAGTTGTTGAAAATAATAGTTTTAAGTAGTTTCCACCAAGGGAGGAATAAAATGTAGAGTGAGGTCAGAAAGGAGAGAAGTTAGGCCGTAAATGGTAATGGACATGCGTAGCATGCATTTGTATGTAAGGACATGATCTATAGGAATCATATTCAAAATAGAGCAATGCACTAGAAAAAAATTATAGTTGTTTGTAAAATACAAATATGCAATTTTGGGAATTGGTTACTTCTAAGGAATACATTATTTTAACTATGAATTTTCTCAACCTCTAGGATCATTTTTTTGATAAAATGTTAGTCATTAGATATTGTATCAAAAAAGCAAATAAACATGGACAAAATATATCTAAAATTAGAAGAAAAAAGTAGAAACTTCTTTAAAACCACAAGGACTAAACTATATAGAAAAAAAAATCTTTATACATATATAAATTAGCAATATAAGATTTAAACGGACTATATTTCCGTAAACTTATAGATTAAGTTTGGCTTTATCTTTACCTTGAGTTGCAAATCATATAAAATTAGGGTAGAGTTTAACTTATAGATGAAATGGAATTTTCACTAGAATTTGGGGATTCAGTTTCTAACAAGATTACTATTTTTTTTTTAAATATATTTTATTTGCATATAGATTCAAACCATGGGACACTAGAATTTGACGTAATAAACAACAACTCAACTTTAAAGATATTTTCCAAATTTTAGTTAAAATTAATCAAAAACATTGTGAAAATTCATTTTAATTATTAATTATATACCACAATATTAAATCAGTTTATGTCTCAACCTTGTAATACTAGCATACCCTTGAAACAGGGGAAGGGAACACCTAAATCAGTCATACTTTCTTAAATCCTAGGTTAATTCCACAAATCACAATACTTTTACAAACAAGAAATATTTAAATTTTCATTAAAAATTATGTGGTTAGCTGAAAAAGAATGTTTCACCTAGTATACAAAGAATTTTTTTTAGAAGAGCTTAATATATAAAACATATTTTTAACATTTAATTTATTTTAATTTTAAATTTATAATAAAATTAAAAGAATCAAATTTTGAGCCAAGTTTTCCTTATCATGCTTCATCATATCATCTTCCAGAGTCATAAGAAATTTTTTGAAGAAATAAACACAATTTTTGAGTTTTCTTCCAATTAGGAAATTTCGTAGTGAATCCCAGGCTTGAAACCCAGATTTCACCATGAAATCATTGTAGGTGTGTTTTTGCATAAAATAACAACTATGCCATATGGTCAAAGTAAATATGGGAAAAAATTTGTATTTAGCTCATTTGATTCAACAATCATCTCCAAATCATCAAAGAGGGATAAAAAGTGACATAGATGGCTGAAGTCATTTTGCTACTAAAATTTGCTACTAAATTTCCTTATTTCCCCTGTTTCTACAGTGAGCAACATTTCGTAGCAACTTTGATTTTTTAGGGTTCATTGGAGGTCATCTAGCCAGGTCGAGAGTTTAAAGAGTATCAGTGGAATATTCTGGTGGAGTTTTATTCTTTCACAAGGTTGTCTAGTTCAACAGCTCGGAATGAAGATAGTTAGCAAATATCATGACACTGTTTCTTTAAAAATAGGATGATTAGTTTCTTAATTTAGTGGGGGTATATATGCCTTGATGATGGTTAGTTCCACTTGATCACTTAACTATTTTTTATGTTGCTATGAGGAATTTTCAGTTATTGAATGTAATAAATAAGTGGAATAATCCTAGTCGGTCTCTAATTCATAAAGTCAATAGGTGTCATTTTCATTCCCATGTATTTTGCTTCTTGTTAAGATAGGTGCCAGCAAAAATAGTTCGATGATCTAGCCATGTAGGCATATCCAATGTAAGGTGACTAAATCCTATTTATAGGCAGAATTTCAAAGAATTTGGGGTTGGAAGAAGTTATTCTACACTACTACTATTATAAAATTTTCTGATCCATAATATACAGTGGTTGTGTACTTTCTTCTTCGGCTGAGATTCATCTGATGTTTTTATGAGATTTGTCCTATGGAGGAGAGTTGAAGATATATCCTTCCAGGATGGAGGTCATCAAGAGTTGGTCAGTAAGGCTTACTAAATATTTTTGAGGTTAGGAGTTTTTTTGAGGCAACATAGTACTTGAAGAAATTAATAGAAATTTTTTTTTTTCAATAGTAGCAACACCACTCCACACCACAATTTCAAGTGGCAATATTTTCTAGTGGGGAAAGTGTCAACGAAGATCCTTTGTAGTGTTAAAGAAGAAGATCAATCAAGCATTGGTTCTATCGTAACTAAACTTACAGTATCCCTTCGAAGTGGAGACATATGCATGTGGTTATGTTATGGGAGTAGTATTGATGCTAATTAATTAAATGGAAACAATAAAAAATCATACAAATGTAAAATAAAATTAAAATAATACTAGAAATCTCTAATAAACGAATAAATCAATATAGATCTATTTTAAACTAAATCTTTTATGCACTGATCAATTATGATTTTATTTTATTTTAATCCCTCTCAATAATTAAAAAATATTGTACTAAAATAGAGATATGCTAATATGTATATAAACCCCATTAAAAAATCACTAGAACCCAAGTAGGTATCAAAATAATGTTGCCACTACATTATGTCCTCCCTAATGACATTGAAACTTGAATTTTTTAATGGACATCTGAAGTGGTGGAGATTCCATGATAATAGCCTCAAAAATAGATGAAGTGAATTTATCATCATAAGCAACGACTAGATGATTTAGAGTCCTTAATTAAATACATGAAAACTCAATTTTATCACCATCAGCAACAACAAGGTGTTTTAGAGTCAATTTTTCCTTAATGCACATGACACCTGAACCCAAAAAGAAGAGCTAGAAATAATAGCAAATATCTAACATAATGATCAAGAATGAATAGTTAGTAAGCATGTTTATGAAATCCCAAAAGAAAATATCTAACGATCGAGATGAGTGGTTAATAAGCATGTTTATGAAATCCCAAAATTTGGGATTTCAACATTTTGTCTTCTTATTCCCATCATGTTGCAGTGATTGTGATGGTGATTGAAAAAACAACTAAAAGTGGTTTTAAGATACAATAACATTATTCTTGGGCTAAACATTAAGAAGGAATCATGTAGAAGTGTATTTTATCATAAACTAAAATCTTCTTATTAACTTGTGTTCTTTTATATTTAGTGTCTAGTGCCTAGCGATGCAATCTAAGATATTTCTATATATTTCGTAACTAGCGATGCAAAAAATAGAATTGAGAATTTTTTCTTATTGTTTAAATCATGTCTACAAATGACTATGGTTACATATGGCAATTATGTAGTCATATATGGAAAGTATGTTACCTTAAGCCAGTTAAATTGCATTGTTTCCTATTGCATTATATAAAATATGATTAATTAAAAATGAAATGAGTTATATATGTTATTTCAAAAATTATAAGGGGATACCCTACTAAAATTGAAATAAGTTGGGGTTGTCAATTACATTGAAAGTATTGAGGAGATTCCATATAGATTAGAGTTGTTGAAAATAATAGTTTTAAGTAGTTTCCACCAAGGGAGGAATAAACTGTAGAGTGAGGTCATAAAGGAGAGAAGTTAGGCCGGAAATGGTAATGGACATGCGTAGCATGCATTTGTATGTAAGGACATGATCTATAGGAATCATATTCAAAATAGAGTAATGCACTAGAAAAAAATTATAGTTGTTTGTAAAATACAAAGATGCAATTTTGGGAATTGGTTTCTTCTAAGGAATACATTATTTTAACTATGAATTTTCTCAACCTCTAGGATCATTTTTTTGATAAAATGTTAGTCATTAGATATTGTATCAAAAAAACAAATAAACATGGACAAAATATATCTAAAATTAGAAGAAAAAAGTAGAAACTTCTTTAAAACCACAAGCACTAAACTATATAGAAAAAAAAATCTTTATAAATATATAAATTAGCAATATAAGATTTAAACGGACTATATTTCCGTAAATTTAAAAATTAAGTTTGGCTTTATCTTTACCTTGAGTTGCAAATCATATAAAATTAGGGTAGAGTTTAACTTATAGATGAAATGGAATTTTCACTAGAATTTGGGGATTCAATTTCTAACAAGATTACTATTTTTTTTTTTTTTTTTAAATATATTTTTGAATGTATAGATAGATTCAAACCATGGGACACTAGAATTTGAAGTATTAAACAACTTAAACTCAAACTTTTTAAATATCTTTTCCAAATTTTAGTTAAAATTAATCAAAAACATTGTGAAAAATTCATTTTGGTTTATTAATTATACTACACATTAAATCATTTGGTCTCTCGTAACCTTGTAACACTAGCATACCCCTAGTATACACTAGCATACCCCTAGAATGTTTCACCTAGTATACAAAGCATTTTTTTTTAGAAAAGCTTTATATATAAAAGATATTTTTAACATTTAATTTATTTTAATTTTAAATTTATAATAAAATTAAAAGAATCAAATAATTGAAATATAAAATTAAAATTTATATATTATTTAAATAAGAATATATTTAAAAATTTTAAATTAATATCTATATTTATTTTCAAATAAATTTAAATTAATGATTGGATTGTAACTAAGTAAATGATCGTAATTAGCGTAAATGAATGATATTTATGAGATCACCAGCTTTGTGTTTTATTTTTTGTAATTCAATTATTTTTTAATTTACCCAATTTACCCAATCTTTCACAAATATTAATTACACTTAGATTGGGTAATTGCTAAACCCACGAAGACATCGGCATTCCAGGGTCTCCCATGCATGAATCGCCCCCTCTTCGTCGTCTCCCGGTGTTGACACCAAACAGAGTTACTGCATCATCTAAATTAAGGGCAGAAACAACGCTCTAATTGGAAATGCAAACAGTGGAGGAACGCACACCTAATTGTTGAAAGCAGAAGGCAGAGGACCAGAAAGGGCCTGCGCCAAGATTAATAAAGTACTTATTATTACCGAATATCAAAGATTACACCTTAAATTCAAATTCAACCATCAACATTCAAAATTTAAAGCATTTCTTGAAAAGCATCTCAAGCTTTTTTTGGCTTATAGATGTTGTGGTGGTGTGGAAGTCGGATCTTCATTTTAACGGTCCACTTCTAAGCTTTTTCTAGCGTAGACGCTAGGTGGTAAGCTGGATCTGTCTTTTAACGGGTCCACAAGATTTTCTAGGAGAATTGTATATAAATATATATACGCTTCTCAAGGAATAGTTCTAAGTTCATCTTCTTTTTCTTCATCATCTGTATGTTCTAAGTTCATCCTCCACCTTCTTTTTCTTTGCATCTGTACATCTTCTCTTCTTTCTACTACCTATTTTCTGAATTTATGCATGTCAATGTTTTTAATTGTGATCAGTGTTGTTTATCACGGTGGTTTTTCTGTAGCTTTCAATAGAGACGACTGAATTGACCATTAGCGAGAAGGGATGGATGCATGGACGAATGAAAGACGTTGTGTCATCAATTGAGAGGAGGACGGAATCAGAAAGTATTTGTTGCAAGTATGTGTTTCTGGTATTTATTTTATATTCTTCAGTTTGAAGTAGAATTGAATTTTCAATGTTCTTGTCCTTCTTCATTAAAAACCATGACCCACCATATCAATCTGTCATTCCTGCAATTGACCAACCCTTGTTTTGATGTGATTTCCCCTCACCTGTCCTGTCATGTTTTTATACCTCTGGATTAGTGATTGGATCTAGACGTGAGTTCATCTCTGAACTACCTCTACATCTCTTCCTTTAGTATCTGTCTGGCCTAATCTTTATGCTCGATCCCTAATCGCATTAATTTACTGTGTCCTTTCATCTTTAATCTTTAATTGCTCTGTTATGTTCTGGCTACCCAATCCCATTAATTCTTTTTAATTTTTACTTTTCTTTCAATTTTATATATGTGAATGTTATATCTCATTTACTTATTTTTTTCAATCTTCTTGCATCTCGTTTACGTCAAAATAACGAAGTCATCTGTTTCTTGCCCTGATCTCAAAATAACGAAACGTGACTACAGTCTTTTGAGCAAGTTTAATGAAGCATACCAACAAACAAAATCATATTTTATATGTGATATTTTTCTTGAATGGGAAAATCGCCAACAAACAAAATCATATTTGATATCAGATATTTTTCTTGAATTGGAAACTCACCAACAAACAAAATCATGTTTGTTATCTGATATTCTTACGTACGTTGAATCATATTTGGTATTGTGTTGTTGAATGGGAAAAATGTATTTTGTTGTTCAATGGTAAAAATCTCTATGTTGAATTATTGGGTATATTGTTGTTCAATGGAAAAATGTACTTTGTTGTGCAATGGTAAAAATTCGTACGTTGAATCATATTTGGTATTGTGTTGTTGAATGGAAAAATGTATTTTGTTGTTCAATGGTAAAAATTAGTAAGTTGAATTATATTTGGTATTTTGTTGTTCAATGGTAAAAATTCGTACGTTGAATCACATTTGGTAAAAATAATCCGCTTCTTTTTCAATTATAGACGTTGTCGTGGTAAGCTGTGATCATGCTTTACTTGAGGGAATCTGTATATATATCTATATATGGCTGCCTCTTTTTCTTCTATCACCTGTACATCCTCCTATGTATCTATCTATCATCTATATCCTCCCATGCATGAATCGAACCCTCTTTGTCGTCTCCCGGTGTTCCGGAACCTTTAAATCCATCATTTTTTTTTTTTTTGTAAATTCAGTGGGTCCAGTCTATTTTCTATTTATATCTGTAAAGGCAGGCTACATAATATAAATAAGATCTGTTAAGCTTGGCCTCAACCTGCCCGCAGGAAACCAGGTCTGTTGGCCATCTATAAGCATAATAAGCTGTCCAAAACTGAAATTGTTTCATCCTCCTAAACTTTTCCTCAGCTGTCTTTTCTATGATTCCTATACTTGCTTTCCTAAAGCATTTAATACTTCTGTTTTTAAACAATAATATCATCAAAAATTAAAGCATCTATGTGTTCATTCTTTCTAAAAAACATACTGCTATATTTCTGACGAAGACACTGGGGCAGGGTCTTTTGCACTGGTACCCGGCATATCAGTTTGCTGTAGCTGTTGTAAAATTTGTTGAAGGATTTTTTCTATCCTGCCCACCTTATCATCCAGCCTACTAACTCTATCCACCGTCTGGTATTGAGTTATCTTTATGTGTTGTAGTTGGTCTTGAATTTCTAGAATCTGGGCCTGCATGCTTGTCCCCTGCTTGGCAGCTTCTACTTGAGTATACTGAGGATGGAAGCTTTGCATGGCTTTCTCTATTAAGCATTTGACTATCCAATATGTATGGACAGTCTGATTGAAAAGGGTGAGGCGCCCCCGCGTGTTTCCTGGGTCTTGTATAAAGTCCAAAATATCTGCTTCTGTCTCATTATCTTCAGGTTCTGTTTGTATATCCCTCTCCCATCCTCGAATGATCTGCCTTGTGTTAGAGGAATTACCAACGACATAGGTAGCAGCTAAAGTTTCCAGGTGTTCCTGGTTTGTCTTCCGTCCCCTTTTCTTCTGGACTGGTTCAGCTTGCTCTGGCTGCTTTCCTTTGGCAGCCTCTGTTTTCACTCTTCTTTTTCCCATTTGCCCTGAAACCCTATAGACATGCACCAGTGCATCAACAGGAACAGTAACAATATAAAACGTTAGATTATCATGAACAGTACGCCACCTTTGGATTTCCATCTCCTGGCTGTCATGCAAGCTAAGAGACTTAAAGTTGGTGCTTAAACTCTGAGAATTGTTAGACAAAACGACAGTATTAACCTTGGGACTTTGGGTCAGGAAATAAAGGTTAAAGCGCGAATTAATAAACCAGAACAGAGTCTCACTCTGGGCTCTAGGGTTCGGGGCTTGACAACAGTTAGCGCCATTGAAGCCGATTTGGGTATCCTGCCCTGCACTATGGGAATTGCTTGTAATACGACCCCCAATAAGCTGGAACCAGATAGCCCAAACCCAAAACCACTGAGAATGTGATGTGAAACCACCAGCGAAGATGATATTGCTGAGACTCCAGCTTACATACTTATGAAAAGGGCTCATGAAACTAACATTCCTAGACTTCAGATTCTCACAGACACTGACAGAATCAAACACTATGAGGAGCATAGAGCCATTATGGCTTGGTAATGAACCAGCGTCTGGCAACAGAGGCTCACGCAACCTTCCCATTGCATACATTTCCAGGTGAGAGATACTTTTTACTGACTCATACTCAATTATCCCTAAAGTACTAGCAATGGCATACAGTAACAGAACCCAATAAGCATGATAAGCTAGACTAACACTGGGGTCTCTGAAACAGGGCCGGATTGGTTTCTTAAGGGGTGTTATAGGATACAGAATTGTACAAAAACCCTTGTGATAATCTTTTGTAAAGCGTCTACAACAGGTGACAGTATCCGGCTTCATAAGAATGGTTAGGATGCTTCTTACATACCGTAACAAAAGCAATTGAAGCGCCGACTGAGTACTGGAACTTCTCCTTCGCCTTCATTTTCCCACAGGAGCCCGCACAAGTTCTTGCATGAATGAATGAGAAGGTGGAGGGCCGCCTCTTACTTGGGCGGTAGATTGTCTTTTGTGAGCTGGCCATACAGCCTGGCCATATTTCCTCATAATACTTTGCATTGATGTTTCCTGTCCTGGCATCATAATTACCATGAATGCGGCGGAGTTGATCCGTGTGCCCTGTTGCCACGACTCCTATTTCCAATTGACGGTGGATCACCCCGATCGGGGGACTTTAAATCCATCATTATATATGAGCCTGTCTTCATTTTCAAAACGCTCATTAATACTTTTTTGCACATCCCAAACCCACTCTGCATTTTGTATTTGTGGTTGATCTAGCTTTTTCTTTAACTTGTTGGATTTGTTCAAACACTTAATCTATAAATATTTGACTTATTGGATTTGTTCAAACACTTAATCTATAAGTAACATTGTTATATTTATTTTATATTCATGTTTTATTCTTTGGTTTTGTTTCCATATATTGGAGTAAAATTCCCTGATGTATCTCATCTATTTTTCGGTATTTGTCTAGGCTTAAGATATAATGCTTTTAAGTTTTTATGTTTTATTTTTTTAAGCCATATCTAAGTCATAGTGTTTTTAGATTTCTATGCTCTATTCTTCTTCCATAATTCAAATCTTTATTCCTAGTTAGAATATCTATGTGTTTTTGTATGGTGTATTTTCTACATATTTTTAAATGAAAGAATCTTTTGTTTGTTTATGTCATATCATAGTGTGCTTATGCTAATTAGATGAAATAACTGTAGTGAAACATAATATAATGTTGAAATCTTTTGCATGTCTAATGTGTATGTGTTTTATGTATGTATTTTTCCCTTTTGTATATTTTAAATGATAATAATATGTTTATTGTTTCTTTGATGATATAATGATTGTATTTTTTTAGATAATATGATGATCTTTTATATTTAATTGATAACATGTTCTTTTTTTTTTTCTACATTATGTGGATTGTTCATATGAAATGATACAATAATCGTTTAACGATAATGATAATAATGAGGGGGAGAGAGAGAGAGAGAGGGGGGGACGGGTGGAGGGAAATGGGAGAAAGAGAGAGATGGAAAGGAAGAGAGGGACGGAGAGAGAGAGGGTGTGTGTGTGTGAGGGGGGGTGAAAGAGGGAGAGAAGGGATGGGGAGCGAGGGAGAGAGCGAGTGTGTTTGTGTGAGAGAGAGAGAGTGGAGGGGGGGAGAGGGAGGGAAAGGTTGGCGAGAGAGAGAGTGTGTGTGTGAGGTTTGGGGAGAGAGAGAGAGAGAGAGCCGGGGGGGAGGACGGGGTTGGTGAGACAGAGAGAGAGAGAGAGCCAGGGGGGGAGGGGGCTGGGAGAGAGATTGGGGGAGTGAGCGAGGGGAAGAGAGATAGGGAGAGAGAGAGAGAGAGGGTGATGGAGAGAGAGAAAGAGAGAGAGTGAGAGAGAGAGAGTGGAGGAGAGGGAGAGGGACAGAGAGGGGGGAGGGAGAGGGACAGAGAGAGGGGGAGAGGTAGGGAGAGGGAGGGGGAGAGGCAGGGGGAAGAGGGAGAGTAAGATGGAGAGAGAGAATGGGGGGGATAGAGAGAGAGAGAGAGGTGGGGGGATATGTATATATATAGGGGGCGAGAGAGAGAGATGGAGATGGGAGAGAAAGAGAAGGGGGGACGAGAGAGAGACGGGGGAGAGAGAGAGAGAGAGAGGGGGGGAGATAGGCAGAGAGAGTGCGAGAGAGAGAGAGAGAGTGAGAGAGAGAGAGGGGGTGTAGGATAGAGAGATAGATAGAGAGAGAGAGAGCGGGGGGGAGAGAGGTAGGGAGAGAGAGAGAGATGGAGAGGGGAGAGAAAGAGAGGGGGGACGAGAGTGAGAGAGGGGGGACGAGAGAGAGAGAGAGAGTGAGAGAGAGGTGGGAAGAGAGAGAGAGGGAGAGAAAGAGAGTGGGCATGGGGAGAGAGAGAGAGAGGGAATGTGAGGTTTGGGGAGAGAGAGAGAGGGGGTGGGGGAGGCAAGGGAGAGAGAGAGAGAGAGTGAGGGGGAGAGAGAGAGAGAGAGAGACAGGGGGTGGGGAGGGAAGGAGGGGGAGAGAGAGAGAAAAGGGGCGGGGAGGCAGCGGCAGTGGGGGCGAAGGAGAGAGAGAGAGAGTGGGAGGGGAGATAGGGAGGCAAGGAGAGAGAGAGAGAGAGATAGGGGGGAGAGAGAATGAGATGGAGAGGGGAGAGAAAGAGAAGTTGGGATGAGAGAGAGAGAGAGGGGAGAGAGAGGGCGAGGGTGGGAGAGAGAGAGGGAGTGAGAGAGAGAGAGGGAGAGAGCGGGGGTGGGAGAGAGAGAGAGCACAAGGGCGGGGGACGAGAGATAGAGAGAGCGAGAGAGCGAGGGTCGGAGAGAGAGCGAGGGAAAGAGAGAGAGAGAGGAGGCGGGGAGAGAGAGAGAGAGAGAGAAAGACAGAGAAGGGGGGAGAGGGGAGAGGGGGAGGGAGTGAGAGGGAGATTGAGAGAGAGAGAGAGAGAGTGTGTGTGTGTGTGTGAGAGAGAGAGAGGGAGACAGGGGCGAGAGAGGGAGAGATGGAGTGTGTGTGTGTGTGTGAGGAGTTGGTGAGATAGAGAGAGAGAGAGTGAGGTTTGGGGAGAGAGAGAGAGTGAGGGGGCCTGTGACTTGGGGGAGAGAGAGCAAGGGGAAGAGAGATAGAGAGAGAGAGAGAGAGAGAGAGAGAGAGAGGGTGGATAGAGAGAGAGGGTGATGGAGAGAGAGAGAGAGGGGGGGAGACGGAGAGGGAGAGAGAGGATTGGGGGAGTTTTTCCTCTATTTCACTAGGCATAAGAAATTAAAGCTATAGCAACACAAAAACTAAATAGAAATGAAACTTATCAGAAGAATATCAAACTTAAATGACAGAGGCAAAACTAGATAAATGACATAAAGGAAAAGATAATAACAGCAGAGAATCTCAGGCACATAGATTTGGCCCTAACCCATGAGCCTACCCCTCCGAGCTTAAATCAATCAAATGAAATCGGTCTGCTCATTTCATAAAATAATAACTGCATACATCTCTGAAAGTTTCGATCCCTGAATAAAACAGTAATTCTGAATGGAAGTGAGACTAGGATAGACTAACTCTTCCTAGCTCTAGCTCTGCTCTATTTATTCTACCGGGCAGCTACCAACAACTCCCTAGAAAATGGTGATTGAGTCCACTGGACTCCAAGTAAACCAAGATTGAGTGCTCTCCTCTTTGAGTTGCTCGGCTACCTCTGGAATTCGAATTTCTAGAGAGAAACCTTGGGGATTCTTCGGCTACTTGTGGAATTCAAATTACTAGAGAGAATATTTGGGATCCTTTAGCTACCTTTGAGGGTGAACAATCCTCTTTTAATTTCTCCTTGTTGTCTCCTCCAACTCTTTGTGATAAAATCATTATAAAAATTCTTAATAAATCATGATTTTATGCACTGAACCTTATATTAGGCACTCACAATATGTTAGCCTTAATCACCATCTATACTAGCATCATAAACCCAAATAATAATAATAATGCAAGAAAAAGAGATCTAAGAAGGCAAAAAGATGACTATTAACCCCTCCAAATATTTCTAATGATGGAGCTCATCAACCACTATGGAGTCCAATGGAGGTGTGTGAGGAGCTCTACCACACATGAAAATAGAATAATGAGTTTGGATGAGCCTCTTTTGTCCTTTATAAGCTTTGAAATGACTTTTTTGTCCTGTAGTGAAAACAATAAGACAATTCTTCCTTTTGAAATCTTTTGACTTTGAAACAAATTTTGAAATAAGACAAATTGCCTTACTTTATTCATCTAAGTATGCTAACTCCCTTTAGAAGACTTATATGGTGAAAATGAAGGATTATTTTCCTTGTTTGATGACAAATTGGACTTTTCAAAGGAAAAACAATGACACATAGACAAAAGACCTAGATGAGATTGTGTGAATGGCCTAATACTTCTAAATTAAAATGAATGGGATGACCTTTAAAGTGATGATGGCCATGGATGAGATGAAGGGAGCAGCATTTCTGACCTAGACTCCTTCAGTGGCCAAAATTTATTTTGAATACTTTTTTTAAAAGACCAAATTTTTTTACCTATGACTACTAGAAAATTAACTGAAAGAGTATGTTTGATCACTGACACATTGACAATAATAGGTTACAGGGTTTTAAAAACAATTATGTTGAAGAATGGGTACCCGTTACCCAAGTTATATGATCTATTGTGCAGCAAGATAACTACTTAAGCAAGCTAAAATTAAAATCAGGGTATCACCAGGTTTGAGTAAAAGAAGAGGATACCTACAAGACCACCTTCAAAACTAGACAGGGTTCGTATGAGTGATTAGTTATAATAATTTTCTTCTATGTGATGAACCAACTACATTCATGAAGCTAATGAATGTATATTGTGCAATATTATAAGTTCATTTGAAATTGTTTATTCGTATGATTTACCAGTTTACATTTGCTAAGGCTTCTCATTAGAGCGATATCACATTTGATGTAGTTCTGTAGACTTTAAAGAATAAATAATTGTTGGCAAGCACCAAGAAGGAAGATTTTTCACAATATCCTTTGGTATAATTGGCATATTCATAGTGGAGATCAGTTGAAGATATATCCTTCCAGGATGGAGGTCATCGAGAGTTGGTCAGTAAGGCTTACTAAATATTTTTGAGGTTAGGAGTTTTTTTGAGGCAACATAGTACTTGAAGAAATTATTAGAATTTTTTTTTTCAATAGTAGCAACACCACTCCACACCACAATTTCAAGTGGCAATATTTTTCCAAAGGGGGAAAGGGTCGAAGATCCTTTGTAGTGTTGAAGAAGAAGATCATCAAGCATTGGTTCTATCGAACTAAACTTATGATGAGATTCCTTCAACAGAGACATAATGCAAGGGTGTCATGTAGAAGTTGATGCTAATTAAATAAAAATGGAAACAATAAAAAAATCATATAAATGTAAAATAAAATTAAAATAATAACTCGCCATACTAATACTAGAAATCTCTAATAAAAAAATAAATCAATATAGATCTATTTCAACCTAGATATTCTATGCACTAATCAATTATGATTTTATTTCATTTTAATCCCTCTCAATGATTAAAAAGTATTGTACTAAAACATATATATGCTAATATGTATATCAACCCCATTAACAAATCACTAGATCCCAAGTAGGTATCAAAATAGTGTTTCCACTACATTATGTCCTCCCTAAAAACAAGCATTGAAATTTGAATTTTGAATGGACACACACTTGACAAGTGGTGTAAGTTCCATGATAATAGCCTCAAACATAGATGAAGTGATTTTATCGTCATAAGAAACAACTAGATGATTTAGAGTCCTTAATTAAATACATGAAAACTCAATTTTATCACCATCAAAGAACAACAAGGTGTTTTTTTAGAGTCAATTTTTCCTTAACAAAGCATATATAGACACCTGAACCCAAAAAGAAGAGCTAGAAATAATAGCAAATATCTAACATAATGATAAAGAATGAATAGGAATGAATAGTTAGTAAGCATGTTTATGAAATCCCAAAATTTGGGATTTCAACATTTTGTCTTCTTATTGTTATCATGTTGCAAGTGATTGTGATCATGAAATGAAAAAACAACTAAAAGTGGTTTTATGATACAAAAACATTATTTTGGGGCTAAAAATTAAGAAAGAATCATGTAGCAGTGTATTTTATCATAAACTAAAGTCTTCTTATTAATTTGTGTGCTTTCATATTTAGTGTCTAGTCCCTAACAATGCAATCTAAGATATTTCTATATATTTTGTAACTAGGGATGCAAAAAATAGAATGGAGAATTTGTTCTTATTGTTTAAATCCCCTCTCTAAATGACTCATGGTCACATAATACCATTATGTGGTCATATATGACAAGTACTGTACCCTAAGCCAGTTAAATTGCATTGTTTCCTATTATTGTTAACAAATACGATTAATTAAAAATGAAATGAGTTATATATAAAAGAAGGTCAAAATTATAAGGGATAAATTTACCAAATTGAAATAAGTTGGGGTTGTCAATTACATTGAAAGTATTGAGGAGATTCCATATAGATTAGAGTTATTGAAAATAATAGTTTTACGTAGTTTCCACCAAGGGAGGAATAAAATGTAGAGTGAGGTCATAAAGGAGAGAAGTTAGGCCATAAATGGTAATGGACATGTGTAGCATGCATTTGTATGTAAGGACATGATCTATAGGAATCATATTCAAAATAGAGTAATGCACTAGAAAAAAATTATAGTTGTTTGTAAAATACAAAGATGCAATTTTGGGAATTGGTTTCTTCTAAGGAATACATTATTTTAACTATGAATTTTCTCAACCTCTAGGATCATTTTTTTGATAAAATGTTAGTCGTTAGATATTGTATCAAAAAAGCAAATAAACATGGAAAAAATATATCTAAAATTAGAAGAAAAAAGTAGAAACTTTTTTAAAACCACAAGGACTAAACTATATAGAAAAAAAATCTTTATAAATATATAAATTAGCAATATAAGATTTAAACGGACTATATTTCCGTAAACTTATAAATTAAGTTTGGCTTTATCTTTACCTTGAGTTGCAAATCATATAAAATTAGGGTAGAGTTTAAATTATAGATGAAATGGAATTTTCACTAGAATTTGGGGATTCAGTTTCTAACAAGATTACTATTTTATTTTTTTTTTAAATATATTTTTGAATGTATAGATAGATTCAAACCATGGGACACTAGAATTTGACGTATTGAACAACTTAAACTCAAACTTTTTAAAGATCTTTTCCAAATTTTAGTTAAAATTAATCAAAAACATTGTGAAAAATTCATTTTGGTCTATTAATTATACTACACATTAAATCATTTGGTCTCTGGTAACCTTGTAACACTAGCATACCCCTGAAACAAGGGAAGGGAACACCAAATTCAGACATACTTTCTTAAATCATAGGTTAATTCCACAAATCACAATACTTTAACAAACAAGAAAGAGTTAAATTTTCATTCAAAATTATGTATTTAACTTGAAAGAATGTTTCACCTAGTATACAAAGCATTTTGTTTAGAAAAGCTTTATATATAAAAGATATTTTTAACATTTAATTTATTTTAATTTTAAATTTATAATAAAATTAAAAGAAATCAAATAATTGAAATATAAAATTAAAATTTATATATTATTTAAATAAGAAAATTTTTAAAATTTTTTAAATTAATATCTATATTTATTTTCAAATAAATTTAAATTAATGATTGGACTTTTGTAACTACGATAAATGATCGTAATTAGTGTAAATGAATGATATTTATGAGATCACGAGCTTTGTGTTTTATTTTTTGTAATTCAATTATTTTTTTAATTTACCCAATTTACCCAATCTTTCACAAATATTAATTACACTTAGATTGGGTAATTGCTAAACCCACGAAGACATCGGCATTCCGGGGTCTCCCATGCATGAATCGAACCCCCTCTTCGTCGTCTCCCTAGTGTTGACACTCGTACGAAAGTTATCATGCATCATCTAAATTAAGGGCAGAAACAACGCTCTAATTGGAAATGGAAACGAGTGGAGGAACGCACACCTAATTGTTGACAGATAGTATGCAGAGGACCGAAAGGGCCCGCGCCAAGATTAATAAAGTACTTATTATTACCGAATATCAAAAATTACACCTTAAATTCAAATTCAACATTCAAAATTTAAAGCATTTCTTGCATTCAAAATTTAAAACATTTCTTGAAAAGCATCTCAAGCTTTTTGGTTATAGACGTTGTGGTGGTAAGCATGATCGCTCCTTTTAACGATCCATCAAGCTTTTTCTCGGTTATAGACGTTGTGGTGGTAAGTCTGTGATCCGCTCCTTTTAATCGTCCATCAAGCTTTTCTCGAGGAGAATCAGTATAAATATATATATGGCTGCCTCTCAAGGAATAGTTCCAAGTTCATCTTCTTTTTTCTTCTATCATCCAGTATGTTCCAAGTTCATCCTCCAATTCTTCTTTTTTCTTTAGCATCTCGTACATCTTCCTCTTCTTCTTCTATCATCTATTTTCTTCCGTAAACTCGTATAATGTCAATGTTTTCGTAATCATGATCTGCAAGTGTTTTATCTCGTGGGTCTTTGTCTGTAGCTTTTTAATAGAGACGTATCGAATTTGACCATTAGCGAGAAGGGATGGATGCATGGACGAATGAAAGACGTTGTGTCATCAATTGAGAGGGCAACCAATATTTTAGTCGTTATTCGCCCATTAATGCCCTTAAGAGTACTAGTGGGCATACCATGGAGGCATGAAGGCTTGCCATCATCGCATGATCATCAGGTCGACATCTTTTCACATCCCTGGGATTACGCTTGGGGATCACCGCCATTAATCCTCGTCGGATAGATCGAGCGCGCCAGCCTGAAATTTGAATTTTTATTTGAAATTCAAATTTTTAACCCCGCCCAAAATCAGCAACAACCATTTCAAATCCGAACTTGTAAGTCATAAAATCGGGCCGTGGCAGATGCCATAAGCGAAAGCGAGGGCCGACCGTAAGCTTCGTGGGTCGCCGGAGATACTACAAGCAAAATTGAGGGTACACGGGATATACGATGAGCAAAACCGAGGCCGACTCGAAGACTCTGTGCTTTGGGAGATACTACAAGAAAAATCGAGGTTCATCGAAATCCGAGGTCGACCGAAGCGTGGTTTTGTCGGAGATACTACAAGCAAAGCACGCAGGCCAGTCCGTATGCAGTCGATATTACGATCGAAAAACTAACGCGACTCGCAGGCCCGAGGGCCGTGGCATATCCTACAATCAAAATCGAGGCTGACCGTAAACCGATGGCTGCGGGAGATACTACACAAGCAAAATCGAGATTCGACAGATAAAAGACGAGCAAAAACCGAGGCCGACAAGAAGCAGGGTTGCGGAGATAGTGCCAGACGAAAATCGACGCCGACAAGAATACTACACGCAAAATTAATGGTGACCGAAAGGTCTGGGGGCCGTGGGAGACGATCCCAAGAAAAACGAGGCCGACCGAGAAAATCGGGGGTCTGTGGCGTATACTACAAGCAAGCGAGGATGACCCGAAGCCCATGACCGAGGAAGACACTCACGAGCTAAATGACGCCGACCAAAAGCCCACGACCGTGATTTCACCCCTATGGTATTCTCACAGTTAATTCCAGCTCTATCAGCCTTGAATTTTGAAAGTAGTCATATCATAATATCAAGTCCCCTGTTGTAGGCGAGGTGGAAAATTTGTGTACTAATTGTATTGCGTGTCCGTCCGACCCTATCCTCGCCGACGAGAACGATGCGGCAAATGGTTGATATGATGGGAGCGGGACGCGTGTTTCGGTTCGAACGCCATGGTGCATCATGGAAAACGAAAATGAACTCCAAAATGAGATTTGACATGCCTGGTGTCCGAGGACGATGTCAGCATCTTTCGTGGTAGACCATCACTTTCGTGTCATTGAAGAAAAAGAAAGGAAGGAAGAGGACTTGTGGTCATTTTGCGGCACTTACAATACTCGCCCGACTTTGCATCAGAAAACTATGAAATGAGACAAAATCAAGAAGGAATTGAAGAATGGTGTGCTAAATATCACCATCCCCAAGGTCAAGGTGGAGTCCAAGACTATGGATCTTCCTCAAAAACCGTAAGATGGAGAAAATCTCAGCGAGATTCAAGAATGGAATGCTTAATATCACCATTCCCATGAGTAAGCTGGAGTCTAAGGTTAAAGAACTTACAGTTATGTGAGAGAGTTGCATCTACATACAGAGATTCCATTTCGAGGTAGCAAAATAAGACGAATCCTTTGCTTGTATTTTTGCATCACTTTTCATATTTTAGATTGTAACTATGTAGTACATTATACGCTGTTTGCTGTAATTTGGCCTCGTGATTCTTAATACTCTGCTTCCGAGTGTATGTGGTAGACAATTTAGCTTCATAACTTGGCATTCCGACATTGTATTTGACATCAAAAAGAGTTAGGGCTCATGGCGTTTAGCGTTGTGTTATCTTCTTGCGAGAATGGAATAAATGCCAAATAACGTGAAATATTTCGCTTCAACGATAGTTGTTTACTTTGTATACTTTATAACTTTAAGTTTGAAGTATATGTATGTTTTCCTTTTAATATCGGGTTGATATTACACTCGTATACTTGGATGTTGCAAAATTTGCATTTATGCAAAGGGTTTCGTAAGTTCATGGGTTTATATATGTTAAATATATACGAAATCACATTTAAACAAAACAATAAGGTCTTTGACAAGGAGCATTGTTTAGGGGAAGCCTTTTTTATAAATTTTTGTTGTTAAGTTTTTCATTATATCGTTAACAATGTAGATACAAAGATCAAATTAGTTAAGCAAAGAAGATATATGAAAAACTATTACATATATTAACTATAAATAAATACTCAAATTGAAAGGTGTTCTACTCCCTATATAAGTAAATTAAAAATAACTACAAAGAATCATGTAATTAGCAGGTGTTAATATTTTATTAGATTTTAACACGTTAATATGAAATTGGAATAATTAAAAAAAACAATCACAAAATTATGGTTTTTTGGTGTAATTTAGAATTGTAAATATTGTAATGTTGAGAATTAATTTGTTAGGTTAAATTTAGTTTATTAATATAAAATGAAGATTTTTATTAGAAAATTAAATGATTTATGAAGTCATCATTACTTATTATTAGTTTTATAAAATATATTGTTAATGAAATAAAATAATAAGATTAAATAGTACACCAAAACACATAAGTCATCATCGTTGATTATTAATTTTATATAATATATAATTAATGAAAGAAAATAATAAGACTTGTCACTTAATAGTACACCAAGACACATAACAAAATAATAATGTTAAAAAAATATTAATGAATATATTAATGTAAAATTTAGTTTTATATGTGGAAAAAAAATTAACCAATATTTTACTCAAAAATGTGAAATGTAATCCATGTGAAAGATAATTGGTGTGTTATTAAATTATTTAGACTTTTACTACTCACTTTAAAACTATTTTATATGCAAATTAAAAAACTCATTAATTTAAATTAATAAGGAAATAAAAATCCATTACAAATATATCAATATCTATATATATATATATATATACAAATATCAATATCCATATATATAGATTATTTAAAGTAATTTTTTAAACATGGAAAAAGACACTAATATTGGGATTTCTGAGAGATTCCTCAAAAATATTAAAAATTAGTGTACCAACAACACTAAGAAACCTTTCATGGATATATCATAGTTGTGGCATGGTTTTTTGTGAAAACACTTTTAGCCATGCTAGAACCCTCGTCAAGGTAAAGGGAACAAGACTTGTGAACCCCGCCACCCGCCCCACCCCTCAAAAGAATTTTCCTAAGGTGTCGATGGATGGAGAAGAAAAGGACCAAATTCCACATTCTCATAATCCATTTTCAATCCTTATAATCGAAGACGTAGAGGATGAATCTCAACTTCCACTAGAAAAAATCACAACAAAATGAAAATCGGGAGAAAGATGAAAATTCGAGCATAGAAGGAATGCTTAAGCTTGAAGATGCCCTAATAATCCAAATAATGATGGGGACATAAGAGCCAAAGGACAAAGAGAGATACGAGTCTCCAAAGGCAAGGATGCATCCCTGTGAAAGCATCATCTCATTTGAAGATAAATAAAAAAACATAAGCAGAGAGATTTGTGGTGAGAACCAAATCAACTAGGAAAGTAGGAAGAAAAACAAATAGGGAAGTACGACAAGAACAAGATGAAAGGGAGAAGGAAAAGGATACCCATGGAGAAATAAATAATCCATCATATAAAATACCAAAAAAAATCTACGGAAAATAGGAGATAAATATAGAATAATAAAAAAAATAATGATTATTTAATTATTCCAAGGTCACTAAGTCAAAAGTAATAAGAAGTAATCATCAAATAACAATTTAATAATTATTTCTAGAGAATATTAAATAAATAATGATTTATTTAATTATTCTCATGGGGTTTTTGGGATTTTAATGAGAAATAATTTAGGAAAATGGTTCACTAAATTATTTCTTATGGTGAATGTGAATTTTACTATGGTAAAACACATCTCGCATGGTGTATTTCCATCAATCTAGTAAGAAATGGCTAGGTGAACATTGTTTGGGTGATAACACACCATTCCGGATGAGGAAGGCCCTTACAAAGTTTTTTGAAAGCGATGAGTCATGCTAGAAAACTCACTTTGAAGGACAAATTGAGGAACATTTGCATGGGAAAAAAAATAAGTCCATTGTTACATATTTATCCGGGTTTTCTCAAGTGAGAGATGAACTTGGAGGTGTTAGATAGATAGGTCCACCAACATATCTTGTGAGTCTTGCTCTTCTTGGACCTCACAAATCTCGACACGGTTTCTAGGATGCGGTGAATGGAAGAGAAGCTCCCTAATTGGGAGAGACTCGTTGTTAGATATCGTGCGGGGAAGAGATAAGGAGGACAACAAGGGATGGAGTCTCTTTTGAGACAAAATATGAGAAGGAATTTGCTTTAGGCGGCAAAGGGAATAAATTCAAGGGGAAGAAGGCCCAAGGAAAAACCAAGTCTAGACAAAATGGATGCAAGGAAAAGAAGGATACAAGACCTTGCATGGAAATCCAACGAGCATGGTGTAGCGATGAGAAGGAGGAGAAGAACTCTCTTCTTAGTTCGAAAATACCCCTAGCTATTCTCGAGTTGTAAAATACCCCCCATGTTTAAATCTGTTGTTTATACATGTAGATGCAATGATTGTGATATGTTTGACGAAATTTCTGTCATGGTTGGGTGGGGTCGGATGATTTCCTGATGATGTGATTGATTCCATGTATTTGTTTTAATTTTATTTACCCTCTCTTGAAGTTACAGGGAAGTTTTGGGTAGTGACCCAGGGCTCGGGGGTTGAAAACGTGGCATGAATCCCAGAGTCGCAGGGCACAATATTGAAATTTTGGGGCCATAACCATGGCCTTGACAAGGAAAGCCCATGGCTAAGGGTCTATAATGGCTCACTTACCCTTGAATTCCCGCGTCTAAGTCTCAAATGGGTTGAAAATCATTTCCCCCTTAGGGAACGAGGGTCCCTGGAAGTTTGGGTTACCTCTTGGGGATGTCAATGATGTAGTGTAAGGTCCGTTTGTCATGTTTCCATTGGTTCCACTTCCTCAAAGTCATCTAGGAGTTTGAATCTCATATTAGTAGCCCCTTGTCACATGTTTACCCTGGTTGGCCGGTTACTTGGGTAGATGTTGGAAGAGGGTGTTACAATAGATTAGATGAATCAATTTCCTATTCATACAATGGGTGTAGTTTGAGAAAAATGTACATTCTCTTTCACATGGAGTGATATTTACTCCCCCTATAGATGAGTTTCCACTAATGCGAGTTACTAGGAATTCAAATGATAGAATTATGGATTACAAGGTCATGCATCAACATGTTGCAAGTGATCTGCATTCTTTGTATATTTGTTTTGAATTACCCCCCCTTTCGATAGTTTAATTGCATATGTGTTGAAAAGTGTAACTAGGTTCGGTCTTCATAATGACTAGTAGTTATGATTTTTATGTAATGAAGAAGAAAAAATATAATAAAATGTATTTTGTAAAGCTTTACTCATGGTATTCATGAGAAATAATTTTTTATTGTAGGTCAAATACTTCTTCTTGATGTCTTTAGGGATTTTTCATCTTGTCATAAATGTATAATTTAGATTCGTATAGCTGAAGTGTTGTTACACTTGCAAAGGACAATTATTGATGTAAAAATAATGCCTCAATACCTTGTCATAATACTCCTTGAAGTCGGACTAGAAGGCGCTAGAAGGCACTCCTTGTAAAGTCAATTCACAAGAAGATGATCATGTTGGACTAGGGTGATGAGATAGTCCCTATATATAGGACTACGGCCTCATTATTGTAGCATCAAGCTCATATCAAGTCTCGAGATTTCGAGTGCATGGAAGGGTCCACGGTCTTGAATACAAAAATAAGGCACAATACAACAAGGATAAGTGTCAAGACAACAAAAGTAAACGAAGATAAGAAGAAGCATATCTCCGTAATAGTAACTCTCTGTTTGGGCCACAAGAATCTCATTCAAGTACTACAATCAAGTGTGAAGGAAAATCATGCATAAAAAAGTGTGAGAATAGAAGACATCTCAACGAAGTCAAGTACCATTATTGGGTCAAATATGGTCACACGTTTAGAGCATGTATATCTATCTCATATTCTTCGGGTAATCCTAAGAGTTACCTCGATGGAAGCATGTCCTCTATAAAGTGTGAAAGGAGGGTCATATAGTGTGCAAAGAATAATCTCCACAACAAGATAGAGTACAAAGAGTTGGTGTAAATGAAGGGATGCAGGGATCTCATAGGATACCAGAGCCCTATAGAAGAAGGAAGAAGTATATTAAGGTTAGGGGACTGAGTTCTCTAATACTAGTGTAGTACAGTGCAAATAAATAAATATCGGCATAAGAGTCCGAGAGGAGTAGTGACAAGGTCTTGGAGGCATTCTAGGTCAAGGGTCTACATCATGGTTATGGTACTTGTCAATGGAAGATCTATAAGAAGAATTTTTTTTGGGGTTTTCCTCTCCAAGAGGGAGAGGTTTTTGCCATGGCTTAAAGAGCCTAAACTTTGTGTCTCTTGTGTTTTGATAGTTCACTTGATGAAAGATATAATAAGTTAAAACTAAGATAAGATCTAAGTAAAGAAGCATAACAAGCATACCACAATAAATTATCAAGTAAGAGAATTGAATTAAACTCCACCCTACCAAATTATCAACAATATGGAGACTATACATTCCAATTGTAGAATATGGATATGTAGAGCATCACATGAGGGTCCGGAATATTGAACAAATCAATAACATGATAAATATATGGGAAATTAAAACTGAAATGATGAACATATAGGAATTGAGGCATTTGCAAGGAAATTATTCTAAAGTGGATTTGGTAGAATCTCCCATTAGATTTATTTGACTAGCGAGAGGAGTCGGTATAGAGTATAATGCATTAAAATAACACATTTGCAAGGAAATTCTTGTAAGTGGGTTTGGTAACAATATGTATTTATATTTTGTTTCACTAGCATAGGAGTCAATCTAGAGTATACTACATTAACATAATGTGTTACTTCACTCGCTATTGGGTTCAAATATGTCACTTATTATAGAAGTTAAATACAAAATATAGGGATGCTACATAACAATAATTTTTTTTCCCCTAGATTGTCTTCTAGACTCGCCTAAACTTGTCATCCGAACATCACACCTTAGATATTGCACATTGCATTGAAACTACAATGCATGTGTGGAAGCAAAAAAATTCATTCAAAACACACATGGAAAAGCTAAAAAACCTAACTCCAAGTCTTCTTGGGGAAAGATGAAAGACTTTGTAGGAGATCCGAAAAGGGAGATAACTTCTTGTTGATCGAGCACAAATTCGTCTACTAGCCTTGAAGTAGAGGTTTCCCCTGGCTTGCCACAGACCATCTTGGACATCAACAATCTCCAATACAAATTCCTTGACGGGTTCCTCATTTCAAATGACTTTCTCAACCCTTGGACTATCTCACAACATATTGTCTAATCATCTCCCCATTTTTTCTTAGATGATCATCTAACGATTCAATTTATTTCAACCACACTTGGTTTTCTAAAGAGGATTTTAAGAAGATAGTCAAGGACACATGATCATACTTACATCCCTCATGCTTGAAGTCCTATATGATTTAATTTGAAAAAAAACATTTCCATAGAAAAATAGGCTATAAAAGGATGATCTCAACATCATAAAGAAAATTAATAGGCCTATTTAAGAAGTGGAACATAACATAAAATCATTGTATCTTAAATCAAATGGGTTCTTATCGAAGGATGTACTAACCACTCTTAGAGAACTAGAACAAGAGAGATATGATCTTCCTAACGAGAGATAATAAATGACACCTTAAAAGTAGTTATGTGTGGATTAGTGAGGGTGACAAAAATACTAAGCTTTTTATATTGCATAGAAAAGGGCATTCTTTATTAAAGAATTATGATAAAAAAGGTATTTTAAAATCAAAGGGTTGTGAATGTTACATAGATGAAAATTCTCCCCATCACTATAAAATAATTTACAAAATTGTGGGAAAAGGGGGAGTAGAAAGAAACAAATTTGTAGTAGAAGTTGTCATAAATTCAAAATCTATGAGAGACGATCATAAAATAAAGTTAAAAAAACTAACCTTATGTTAAAATAAAATTTGTATGTTTTTTTTATCAATTTTTTTTAGTAGTTAAGCTAAATTTGAAATAAAAATAAAAATAATCATATGTTAAAATAAAAATTCTACATTATTGTTTTTTTTTAAATTAATTTTTGTTGGGTAGTTTTTGAGTAGGTCAAGTTACAGGGTCCTTGGTAGTTTATTGGATTGTGTGAATAATCAATGTCTTCAACCATGTAGAGGGTTCTTCACCATGTAAATTGTTGCAATGGTCTCGTTGCAATTGTTAATATAAATTAGTGATATATAGAAGGGTTTATACTATAGATTAGAATTTTGGCCATTGGGAGATGTAAACCTTGTATTGTTGAGGGAGAAATGCAAAATACTAAAAATAGTTTATTGTTAGCGTCACGTGAAATTCAAAAATATTTCTTTGGAATTTCAAAGATGATGTTCTTAGAGGAAGCATTCGACATATTGAACATTATTGTTAGTGTTAGTGCAATTCAAAATGTTTCTTTACAATTTCGGATGATGTTCTTAGAGGAAACATTGGAGATATTGAACATCATCCGGTGCACTCTGCGATGCACTAGAGTTTCCCATAAAAGTTTCATATTTTATACAAAAAAATTATGAATAATTGGGTGCTGATGTATAACTCATTTTCATCTAATAAGCAGACAATGTCTAAAAATTTGTGAGGTTGTGATGCAAATCTAGATTTGGAAAGATTGCCATCATATTGTTCATGAATTAATATTATTTTATTTAGTTTATCTAATGTCATCTACACTTGTATTTTTTCAAAATCTATCAAATATTTTCTATTGGAACTTGCAATACCATTCTTGTATTTATATCATTTCCTTTGCAACATTTAATGCAATTGCTAGTAAATACTTCAAACCATTGTGTTGTGCTCACATGCATAATTTCATTGAAATTCAGTAGTGATAGACGAATAATAACCACCTAAACATGGAGGAATTTATTGAATTTTTGGCCTCCGTAGTAGTGGAAGACTAATAATACCCACCCTCTAAACACGTTGTAGGGAGACATCAAATACTAAATAGCGAGTGTTGAGGGCTGTGGGTCACATAGGCGAGCCTTATTTCAGTCGCCATAGGCTCATCATGCGCCCGAGCACCGATGCCCGCCGTCGAATTAAAAGCTATAGATCATCGTGGGGCGGGCATCAACGCTGCAGCGCATTAATGGGACCTGCGGCGGTACTGAAAATAAAGCTGGCCGGGTTACGTAGATGCCACATATAATGCCGTACGCAATTCAACTAGTAACGTAACATGCATGCTTTTTCACCGAATTTTCCCCAATCCGTTCATGACAAACAACCATACAAGGATGGAAAGTATTAAGAACCAATCACTAAGCCAATCATTGGCTTAGTCCATACCACTTTAGCATACGAGCGAGCCTTATTTTAGTCACTATCCGCCCATCAATGCACAGACGTACCAATGCCATGCCATCGCCATGGAGCATGGTCATACTGCTCACGTCATGCGAGCCATGCGGATTGGAATTTAATAAGCGAACGAGTACGACGTGACGGAGTTTCCCGAAAAACCAATTTTCTAGAATTTTCCGTGTGTTTCGGCGGAGAGCGAATATCGTGGCTGACTGTGTTGGCCAGCCACATGTATTACGATTCTGGCGTTGTCGTTTGTCTCCGACCCAATATATATTACTCCCGGCCATATATATATTACTACTCGGGCATACCATGGGCATGGACATGGCATCGATCATCGAAGACTTATACACCACTCCAACCGCGAGCGCATTAAGGCTCGCCACCACCGGATCGTAGTAATGTGAGGGTACACTATACTGTGTACGCATTAATTGCAAGCTCATTCGAATTTTAAGTTTGAATTTGATAACAGTGTTCGTAAATTTGAATTTTGAATTTATATTTACCAGCTCGGCCCAATGTTTTGTTGCAGACTCGTCGTGTTCATAATTTTTCACCCAAAGCCATTTTGGTGGAATGAATTCGACATGGATTTCATCAAACATCGAAGAAATGAGGTGAGCGACACGTACTGGTGACCATTCTGAAAGTAGCCATGTGAGGAGGATCTACTTTCGAGAGTCATGGCACTTACTCGAGACCACGAGATCTCGAATGGCGTCAAGATGGGGAGTCGTTTAGCATGAATTGCATCAAGAGATGATCATCTATAGCTTACTGATTATTGGTTGCGGCATTCGAGCGACCTCAATCGCAACTGATTATGCACTGTTCGCAGCCCATCCTTTTTTTCGGGCAATTCCTTAATTCGTTTTTATCGACATATTTTGAGAAATTTGATGTTTTGGATCGTTTAAGAATGACCAAAATCCCGCAAATTCCAAATATAAACACCAAAATAGATACCGATAATTTTTCTACTGAAAAAAGTGGTGAATTTGTCCGCATTCATCATGGGATCCGATTGGCTATTGCCTTATTCCTATCTCATGAGCGAGACAACGTATTCAATTGTTTCACATGTCGATCCGCAGGTTGATCATTGAGTCACCGCTTCCGTAAAAGCGTCCATCCCGTAGACTCGGACTCGCGGGATCCGTAATGATATGCAAGAAATTGTATGGCGAGATGTGGATCGGATGACGGGTTTCAAGAAAGAAATCCAAATATTAGAAGAGCTGATGCGCAGGAATTAGCGAATGAAACGCTTATGTACCCAACTAGAATCTATATCGCTACCCTGTAAATGTAATTAAAAAATTATACAAACTTCAGGATTGATGTATTTTTTACATGACGTAGTACAATATCATTTCTTATTCAGCTGATATGTGTTTTTTCTTAAATTGCATATTTTGTTTCATGATCCGGGCACTGATCGATGCGATTACTTGAGGAAGCCATCAATCACATTAGAAAGGTCGAGGAAAATATGCATCAACTAAAAAGAAGAGAGACAATCTAGGCAATCCAACTGGACCAAAAAAGCAACTAAGGAAAAATGGCACATGAAATTTGATTCTAGGGAAGCAATTATTAGCATTACTCAGCAAAGAAGGCCGAGATGCATGTGGAGGATTTTGGAGGAGCTTGAAAATCATGGCCTATATGTGGAGACCTCACACCATTTTAGCTCGTAATCCTCTGTTCTTCTTAGGTTGGAATTTGTCGTGCATTTTTGCCATAGCTCATTTTTACCTTTAAAATATTTTCATTGCAGTTACTTGTGATCTACATTGAAATGTGTATAACTTATTTTTTATGGTTGAATTTTTTCCCAAAAATTTATTAATATATTTTCAAATTCTGATATTTTGAAATATGAAATACTCATTACTAATTATAAACATTAATTATACATGTAACAATGTTCTTCTACTGCATCATATTCAGTTGACTTTCTTATTGTCTAATAAAATGTATTGCGTCTCTATCAAGATATAGTGATTTAACCCCATATTTTTTCTATATTTTATGCATTGATTTATTATATTTAGGTAGTTTTTAGGATATATCCGATTAATATAATCACGCATTGTGTAGATTTACTTTATTTGAAAGAGAAAGAAGATTTATACTATATTGTAGTATATCACGGTTTTGTTTTTTTAATGAATAAGAGTATAGAACTCGAAATTTTAAATTGGAATAAAAAAAAATTACGTTTTAATGCATATTGTAATGTTTTTTCTAATAGTTAAAAAAATTTATATAATATATTTTTTTTATTTTAATTTAAATATTTTTAAATAAAAAATTATTTAGTTAATTAATAATATACATTGAAAAGTTATTTTATTTATGTTGTATATTATATTTTAACTCATATTTATAAATATGAGAAATATTGTGATTTTTATTTTTGAAAATAAATTATATTTATGTTATATATTTATTATATTTAGTTTTTTTATTTAAATATAATTTAAAATTTTATATCTTTTGATTAAGTATATAGACATTTATTTTGGAACAATCTTTCTAGAATTTTAAAGTAATTATCAATAATTATTTGGTGGATGACATAGATTTAACTTTTATGGAATATTTATATTTTTATGACATGTTTTCCTTTTTAATTAAATTGATTAATTAAAAGAAATAATCATATAGACAAGCATCATATGAAGTGATTTATGCTTTTTTTTGGACATGGTGTCATCATAAGTTATTTTATTGGCCCATGATATTGTAACGGAGTCAATTTAGAAATTAAAAAATCTCCATTGTGAATATAGATGGTTACAAATATTATTCCATGCTTTTTTAAATGTATAAATGTTTAACTTATATATTAATTATTTTCATAATTCATAATAATAATAATTTAAACTAATTATAAATTTTCTAGTTTTTTATGATTTTTGCAATTTTAGCAACATGAGATGTCTCATGTGGTAAGTGCTTTTCAAGTTGCACTAGTAAAGTGTTTATTTTCATTTTTTTAAATCAATTATTTTATTATGTATTTTTTTTATTATATTATGTAATTCTTACATAGAGCCACATTATGGGTCTATGATTATTTATTCCATACTAAAAAGTGGATTTGAATAAAGATGTTTATTGCTACATCATATATGTGTTCATTGAATTACTATCATTTTATTTAAGCAAATACAATATGAGGAAGGCTTTGTCTCATGTTTAGGATATGGATCCACTATAGTTTTAGTTTTGGGATAAAGTATTTAAACATTAGATCAAAAGACTTAGGGTTTTAAACTTAAGCTTATGGTAGGAAAGGATAAGTTGGTACTGTGTAGGTTAGTGATTAGCTTATATACTTTAAGATAGAGTTGGCTAGCGTAGGTTAAGGTAGGATATGCTAGATTAGGTTAGGTGGATCGGTTAGATTAGATTAGGCTAAGTTAAGGTAAGATTTAGGTAGGCTATTCTAGCATATGTTTGGTTGGGTAAAGAAAGGCTAGCTTAAATAGAATAGATAGAAGCATCCCATTGAGAGATGGGATGAATGTAGGTTCACCTTTAGTTGAGACTTTGGTAAAGCTCAGGGGGTCAAACATAATTCAATGTTTGTTTGCATCGAGGGTTAGATGTTCAATTGTTACGAAAAAAACAATTAGAAGAATCCCAATCATAGATGGAATGAAAATTGTTTGTCAATTTTCAAGGAAATTCTTTTTTTATAAAAAAAATAAACTAGTTAGATATGATATGGAGCCCTATTAGAGTGATTTTTGCTATGATTTTATTCAATGTTACTATAATACACACATTTTTTTTCTTGTATATGTTGTTGTGTTTTTTATTTGTTTATATATATGTACAATAATATATATCTATATTGATTTTTTTACTTGGTAGAACCAATATTTCATAAACGTCACAAGATCCAACATATCTCTGGACACTTGAACCCACGCTACTTAGAACACAAATCGTGAACCATACCACTTAGCTAAGTTCCTTTGAAATTTTTCGCTAAATTTTGGTGATAAATAGAAGGAAGGATTTGATCAAAGTGTGTTTTTACCACATTTACTCGCTTATTAGTATTTTCTCTCCGATAATGTAATAATGAAGGAGGAAACTATAGCATAAGCATATAACATGACATTAAGAGATCCCAAATATTCATTTGTTATACGTTTAGTATTTTAATTTTCAAAAGGTTTAGATATTATGCGTTCAATATTTTATAATATTAGTGTATATCTCATGATTAAGAACAATGCTTATATATATATATATATATATATATATATATATATATATATATATATAGTCAAATGTATACTTTATCTTTCAATAAGATAGTATAAAGTATACATTATATTATGTAAATATTTGTCATAAACCATATTAATTAATTTACTCTTGAGTTTTTATCGATAAATTCAATAGTTATACTTCTTTTTGTCATCTTATATGTCCCATAAGATCTCCTAATATTTGATATATATACAAATGTTTCGGTCAAAGACATTTGAAAAACTAATTTTTAAATAAAACTTTTATTGGTGAAGGGTTAATTTATTTTTCAAAACATCACTCATGAAGGGCAAAAATTTAAACATAAAGTTACTTGACGGGAAGCATAAAGATCCAAAACGTCAAAAAAATAATTGTTTGACGTGTAAAGAGAAATCCAAATTCCGACATTTCGGTTCTTCTATGCTACCATGTAAAGTTAATAGACAATATTTCCCATGATCTTGCTTAGATACAAACTTCTTTGGAATATGGGCTTAAATTAACTTATTAGATGATACAACATGTCATTGTTGAAGTGAACTAGGAAAATTACTTTGGAAAGTTTGCGGGTTTCTTTGTTGTGGTTATGCACATAAACGACATGCCATGATTTGTTGACAATAGTAACACCATTAAGTCCGTTATGACTAAAATTTGTATTGTAATACAACGGAAGGGCTTAGGATGCCCTATAAGTGCAATTTATTATCACGAATCGTTTGTTAGAGCGGGTTGCAAATTATATAAAACCATCTTAATTTTTTTTTGTTGCTTAAAATGTTTTTTTTGGAAATAAATTCAAAACTCGAAAAATCCCCTGAATCACTATGATTGTAAAGACTCACAATTAAAACTTCATTCCTGTTTAGTTCATAATATTGGTTTGTTAACTTTTAATTAAATCTAATTAATTCGGTAGTTGGGTGTCCTTCATAGGCATAGGTATGTATAGGTATCCCTGGATGTTTTTTATTAGCATTGTAGATGTAATTGCTTGGGTGCTAGGGCTAACATTGGAGATGTAATTGCATGGATGATGGAGTTTGTTACAATATTGAAAGGATGATTGGATTGGTGTTAGGTAATTGTGTCACTGTTTCAATTGAACTACTTTAAAAATAAAATAAAATAATAGTACTTAATTTCTAAAATCAGAGGAGATGTGCTTGGCTTAATCCATTCGAACTAGTACTAGTTTAAAAATAAATAAAAATTAGATGCATTGAATTATATGGATAAAGAGATCCCATAATGGATGTCTACTATATTCTGTGAATCTGTTGTAATAAGAATTTGTCACCAGTTTTTCTTTGGATACATATTTTTTTTTGTCTCATTCACATTTTTTTTCTCTAATTTTGTACATGTATTCTATTTGCAGTTCATTCCTCTATTTTCTAGCATTGATTCTTGTAAATTGTTGTCATTTCACGCCTAGCTAGTAGCATTGTTATAAATCATTTGTGATTAGTGAGGATGATACATTCTCTAAATTATCTTGTCCTCGAAGAATCTCCAAGGTCCGAGGAAGAAGTAGTAAAAGTCTTAGCCAACCAAGATGAATACAACTTTTCAAGTGTTAGCTTATTATTCCCATGGGTAGAGACTCGCTCTTGGGGTTAACTCCTTCAAAATTAGTTAATTTGGTCATAAAGCTTATTTCTACTAAAGAAATTTATTAAACATTAAAAATTAACCATAATGGCTAGTTGCGAAACGTGTCAAAATTTATTCATATGTGATTATCACCCAAAAAAATTTTTCTATACAAATTATGAATCACAAAAAACCAAATTTCAAAAACTTAAACATTATTTAAAAATAAAGATATTACAAGTAAACAATTATACGTGCTTATCCAACAATACAAAGAATTATCGACATCGAGCATCGAGCGACCAAGTGTCGTCTAAATCCTAGATATTTAGAGCTATTTTGTGCAACATCTCAAGTCTCTAAATGTTTAGTCTGCCAAAAATGATTAATATTTAGTGCATTCACCTTTAAATGCTAATATTCAATAAGTTCATATGAACAATGTGCTAAATTGCTATATTTTCAAACTTCACCTAGAAAACTTACTCCTCCGTCACACATTCGATAATTGAATGTTAGTGCACTCGAACTTATCTTGCTAATAATCAAATGGCATCCGATTTTTTCTTTCACGAGTTCAATCCGAACTTTTCGACCTTAAATTTAAGTTCAATTCTTTTGGTTACCCCGGAAAAATAATGATTCGAGTTTTTATTTTAAGCAAGTTGCACACAAATCCCCTAAATTATTCTAATGAAAAAAATTATTCTTTCCCTAATGGCATTTGAATTTTTTCATTTATACAATTGTTTTTTCTTTTTATGGGGTTTATTTTCATCATTTTTTTTATTGAATTTTCATTCTTTTATTGTATTTTTTCTATACCCTCTTTTTGTAAAAAATCTAACTTATCAAAACCAAATATGTTACAACATTAGACAAGATAATTTTACAACAACAATGGATGAATTAATAGAAGACGGATTACTTAGTTGGACAACCTGCTCAAAGGAAATGATGGTTGTTGGGGGGTGTAATTGCAACAACACTAGATGCAACCAATATAGGTGTAGTTGCAGATAAATGATATAATTGCAAAAACAAATATAGTGATAGGGCCAATAATATCACACTGGAAAAAAAGAAATATATATTTCTTTTTTTTAATACCACATATCAACATACTCGAATGAAAAGAGTATCAAATATCTTTAGAAATTGTAATATTAATATTATTTTAGATGTTATATGTAAACTCTATATTTAACTAAAAAAAATTAAAAGCAAATTAGATTTTTTTTACTATTAATTACTCAATTTTTTAATTGATATAAAATTATTATTTTTTAATATTTATATTAGATATTAAAATAATTTTTTGTTGTTAACCTTTTAAATTTCTTTAACATAAATATTATTTTATTTCTGATAATATAACAGTATGAAACTACATACATTTTATGTATTATTTAATTAAAAAAAAACAATATAATACAAATTATATTGTAATTATTTATTTATTTATATTCTCCAATTGAAAAAAATATCAAATATTACATGTACCATATAACAAATATTAAGTCCCATTCGAGACCATGGTACTGTCATTGAAATTCATTGGTATCCATCCTTTTTATTAACCGAGTGTTGGAAAATTGAGGCAGAGATATCATCCATGCACCTTCTAGGCAATGCCTAACATTAACTTAGACATGCACGCTTTTGTCATCTTTATAGAGGTAGAAATATTATAGGATGGTCGAGACTCGAACACATCCGCATTGAAATTTCTTTCAAACATTTAAAATGCTAATTCAGTCACATCGAGCGCATCCATCGCGAGGCCGGAGTATGTTTGGAAAAAGTAGAAGACGCGTACGAACAAACAGAGATTGCGTACTCGTACTCGTTCACTTATTAATGGATGCATCGTCCAAGGGTGGAGCATGGCCATGGCATGGCATTGGTACGATCGGGAGCATTAATGGGTCAATAGCAGCTAAAATAATGCTCGCCAATTGAGAGGAGGACGGAATCGAAAGTATTTGTTGCGATGTATGTGTTTCTAGTATTTATTTTATATTCTTCAGTTTGAAGTAGAATTGAATTTTCAATGTTCTTGTCCTTCCTCATTAAAACCCATGACCCACCATATCAATCATCATTCCTGCAATTGACCAACCCTTGTTTTGATGTGATTTCCCCTCACGCTGTCCTGTCATGTTTTTATACCTCTGGATTAGTGATTGGATCTAGACGTGAGTTCATCTCTCGAACTACCTCTACATCTCCTCCTTTAGTATCTGTCTGGCCTAATCTTTATGCTCGATCCCTAATCGCATTAATTTACTATGTCCTTTGATCTTTAATCTTTAATTGCTCTGTTCTGTTCTGCTACCCAATCCCATTAATTCTTTTTAATTTTTACTTTTCTTTCAATTTTATATATGTGAATGTTATATCTCGTTTACTTCTTTTTTTCAATTTTCTTGCATCTCGTTTACCTCAAAATAAAGAAGTCTATCTGTTTCTTGCCCCGATCTCAAAATAACGAAACGTGACTACAGTCTTTTGAGCAAGTTTAATGAAGCATACCAACAAACAAAATCATATTTGATATGTGATATTTTTTCTTGAATGGATCGACATCATTTTTGACATCATCACAAAATCATATTTGATATCCGATATTCTTACGTACGTTGAATCATATTTGGTATTGTGTTGTTGAATGGGAAAAATGTATTTTGTTGTTCAATGGTAAAAATCTCTATGTTGAATTATTTGGTATTGTGTTGTTGAATGGGAAAAATGTACTTTGTTGTGCAATGGTAAAAATTCGTACGTTGAATCATATTTGGTATTGTGTTGTTGAATGGAAAAATGTATTTTGTTGTTCAATGGTAAAAATTCGTAAGTTGAATTATATTTGGTATTTTGTTGTTCAATGGTAAAAATTCATACGTTGAATCATATTTGGTATTGTGTTAAAGTGTGATTGTTCAATGGTAAAAATTCGTACGTTGAATCACATTTGGTAAAAATAATCCGCTCCTTTTCAATTATAGACGTTGTGGTGGTAGTTGTGATCGTGCTTTACTTGAGGGAATACTGTATATATATCTATATATGTCGCCTCTTTTTTCTTCTATCACTGTCACATCCTCCCTCATGTATCTATCTATCATCTATATCCTCCCATGCATGAATCGAACCCTCTTTGTCGTCTCCCGGTGTTCCGGAACCTTTAAATCGATCATTATATATGAGCCTGTCTTCATTTTCAAAACATTCATTGATACTCTTTCGCACATCCCAAACCCGCTCTGCATTTTGTATTTGTGGTTGATCTAGCTTTTTCTTTAACTTGTTGGATTTGTTCAAACACTTAATCTATAAATATTTGACTTATTGGATTTGTTCAAACACTTAATCTATAAGTAACATTGTTATATTTATTTTATATTCATGTTTTATTCTTTGGTTTTGGTTTTGTTTCCATATATTGGAGTAAAATTCCCTGACGTATCTCATCTATTTTTCGGTATTTGTCTAGGCTTAAGATATAATGCTTTTAAGTTTTTATGTTTTATTTTTTTAAAGCCATATCTAAGTCATAGTGTTTTTAGATTTCTATGTTCTATTCTTTTTCCATAATTCAAATATGTATTCTTAGTTAGAATATCTATGTGTTTTTGTATGGTGTATTTTCTGCATATTTTTTAAATGAAAGAATCTTTTGTTTGTTTATGTCATATCATAGTGTGCTTATGCTAATTAGATGAAATAATCGTAGTGAAACATAATACAATGTTGAAATCTTTTGCATGTCTAATGTGTATGTGTTTTATGTATGTATTTTTTCCCTTTTGTATATTTTATATGATAATAGTATGTTTATTGTTTCTTTGATGATATAATGATTGTATTTTTTTAGATAATATGATGATTTTTTATATTTAATTGATAACATGTTCTTTTTTTTTGCTACATTATGTGGATTGTTCATGTGAAATGATACAATAATCGTTTAATGATAATGATAATAATGAGGGGGAGAGAGAGAGAGCGACGGTGTGAGGGAAATGGGAGAGAGAGAGAGAGGGGGGACGAGAGAGAGAGAGATGGCAAGGAAGAGAGGGACGGAGAGAGAGAGGGTGTGTGTGTGTGAGGGGGGTGAAAGAGGGAGAGAGAAGGGATGGGGAGCGAGGGAGAGAGCGAGTGTGTATGTGAGAGAGAGAGAGTGGAGGGGGGAGAGGGAGGGAGAGGTTGGCGAGAGAGAGTGTGTGTGTGTGTGAGGTTTGGGGAGAGAGAGAGAGAGAGCGAGGGGCCGAGAGAGAGATGGGGAGTGATCGCAGGGAAGAGAGATAGGGAGAGAGAGAGAGAGAGGGTGATGGAGAGAGAGAGAGAGAGAGTGAGAGAGAGAGAGAGGGAGGGAGAGAGAGGGACAGAGAGGGGGAGGGAGAGGGACAGAGAGAGGGGGAGAGGCAGGGAGAGGGAGGGGGAGAGGCAGCGAGAGGCAGGGGGGAAGAGGGAGAGTAAGATGGAGAGAGAGAATGGGGGGATAGAGAGAGAGAGAGAGAGAGAGGCCGGGGATACATATATATACACACACACATGTTGTTAAGATGAGAATGAGATGGAGTGTTAATGTGCACTGTATATGTTATATATATATATATATACATGGAACAGCATCGAAACACTTACACATGTACACATACATGCAGATTGCGCAGGCAGCGCAGCCAGACGTTTACGACATATATACATACATATCATATAAAGGTACATTTTATGCTATACCATGTTCATACGGCAGATAAACCCAACCAGACATATAGCCGATACGCGCAGATATAAATGGTAGAGATAAACGTACAACGAACCAGATACATACATAAAAGTACGGTACATATGGCGTGATGCGTTTGCGCTGTGAACAGCGATAACGATAAACAGGCACAAACGGTGATGTTGATGAGAGGCATACAAACAGCGGATAAGCCGCCAGGTACAGAAGATATTTACGGAATAGATACGCGGTAATACAGACATATACAGTGGAGAGAACGACAACGGCATGTTGGCGTGACCAGCATATAGCGCAGACATACGCGCCCGCGCGTAGAGAGAGCGTCAGACGGCAGGCGACATATCGTTTGATACAGCGACGCCGCGCGCGGATTGTAGCCGGAGTTTGCCTGTAACGATATACGCGTTGTGGCGACAACATATATATGCACGTTGACGGCACGTAACATGAGATATGATGATGGCTTGCGCATATACACATATATATTTTTTTTTTTTGCCAGAGACATACATTAATACGCGCCGGCGATACATACCACATCAGCGAGCAGCGCAGACATCAACGATAAACGAAGACAGCGACATGTTCCGCCATACATGGCATATTTTGTTGAGTATATTGCAGATATATGCGCGGCGTTAACAATAGCGCGCGACGGTGCGCGGTGATATATTTTTTACGGTGGCGCAGAGATACGTAACCTTCCATCTTAACTTTATAAGAACTGTAAACCAGGCGTTAAAACCAAAAAATTAAACCTACTGGATACATCAACCAGTTTGGCGTAGAAAAATCAAGAAATACATAAATATATAAGAAGCATAACTCATGTGAGATTAATGTACGAAGTCATTTAGTTGAATGACGAAGAACAATCATTATTCTATAGTTGAACGAGCGTTATCTTCAAATTGACTTTGAAGAAATAGACTAATAAAGTGAATGAGGAGACACCTTTCAGTTTAATGTCAAGTGATCGGTTTTAGCGCTAATAATTTGAAAGTGGTATTGAACTTAATCGGACTTTACGAAATGATATGCTTCTTGAGTTGTTTCTGTTACTGACTCGGATGTAGAGAAATTGGGATCTTTCAAGTACGGTAATCAAATTATTAGAGGCACACGTAGATCCGTTTTTGAAAGTAGGTTAACCTCTTTAATTTTCCGTTGTCTCTTCAATTTTGTATAACTATTATAAAATTTTAATAAATCATGACGGTACCAATTCCTAAATAAAGTCATGATATGTTTTAATTGTCATACGGAAAATCATAAACCTAAAGCATATAATGGAAGAAAAAGAGATCTAAGAAGTGTGTACTATTAACTTCTATTATTTCTAATGATGAGTCAACAACATGTGAGTCAATTTTATAATAGGAGTCACCATGTGTAGAAAAGGAAATGTTGATGGTTTTTGTTTTATGTTTTGAAATGATTTTTTTATTCAGAGTGTTACGGTATACCTTCTTTAAATCTTTTATTCAGTACTTGAAGTAAGATAACTTTGTTTATTTACTATCATGTTAACTTCTAAAGACCATATAGAAAATGAAGGATTATTTTCCTTTATGATGATAAATTGACTTTTTAAAGGTAAAAACAATATGTTAGTGTATCTAATTAACGTGAAATCTTAAACATTTTAAATGAAACAATCGTATTAACTGTACATTAATGATGAGACAAGGGTTATACTTCGACCTAGACTCTAATAAAACATTTATTACTAAGTATCAACTTTTTACCTATGACTACTAAAAACTTAACAAGAGTGTTGACTTTCCGTACGACAATAATAATAGGTTACAGTGGTTTTTGTTATTGTTGAAGAATAAAATTTTACTAAATATATATGACTAATGCGTGTTAAGAGAATCAATTTATGTTAAATTAAAACTGTAGACTACCAGTTTATAGTAGCAGGACGAAAAGATAACTGTAAAATTATATATAAACCATATAATATTTATAATATTTTTCTATGTATACCACCCAGATCGTTAATGATTTATTGCAATATTATAAGTTCACTAGATGTTGATTCGGGGAGGATTTATTTAGTAGTGTACGTTTACTTATTAGGTTTTGATATCAGTAATTAGCGTAAAAGTAGACTTTGTAATAACGCCTGTTGGTATAACTTTGTTATTAGATTGCTGTTATCTTTAGTATTTGGCATATTCGATAGGTGGAGGAGAGTTGAAGATATATCCTTCAGGATGGAGGTCATCAAGACTGTCGATGAGTAAGGCTACTAAATATTTTTAAGGGTAGTCGAGGCAACATAGTGCCAGAGAAATTAATAGAATTATTTTCTTTTTTTTCAATAGTAGCAACACCACTCCACACCACAATTTCAAGTGGCAATATTTTCCATGGGGAAAGGGTCACGCAGGATCCTTTGAGTGTTAAAGAAGAAGATCAATCAGCAGTGGTTCTATCGTAACTAAACTTACAAGATCTTCTGCAGTGAGACATATGCATGTGGGCATGTAGGATACTATTGATGCTAATTAATTAAATGGAAACAATAAAAAAATCATACAAATGTAAAATAAAATTAAAATAATAATCTTATATACTCTGATACTAGAAATCTCTAATAAACGAATAAATCAATATAGATCTATTTTAAACTAAATCTTTTATGCACTTTGATCGATTATGATTTTATTTTATTTTAATCCCTCTCAATAATTAAAAAATATTGCTAAAATAGAGATATGTGTACTAAAAGCAGAGATATGCTAATATGTATATCAAACTCATTAAAAATCACTAGAACCCAAAGTAGGTATCGAAATAATGTTTGCCACCACATATGTCCTCCCTAAAAAGCAAGCATTGAAATTTGAATTTTTAATGGACATCACAAGTGGTGGAAGTTCATGATAATAGCCTCAAAAAATAGATGAAGTGAATTTATCATCATAAGTCAAGTGACTAGATGATTTAGAGGTCTTAATTAAATAAATGAAAACTCAATTTTATCACCATAAGCAACAACAAGGTGTTTTAGAGTCAATTTTTCCTTAATGCATGACACAAACCCTAAAAGAAGAGCTACAAATAATAGCAAATATCTAACGTAATACAAAGGAACGAAATAGTTATTAAGTGTGCTATGAAATCCAAAAAGAAAATATCCTCACAATGATCAAGAATGAATAGTTAGTAAGCATGTTTATGAAATCCCAAAATTTGGGATTTCAACATTTTGTCTTCTTATTCTTATCATGTTGCAAGTGATTATGATATGAAATGAAAAAACAACTAAAAAGTGGTTTTAAGATACAATAACATTATTCTTAGGGCCAAACATTAAGAAAGGAATCATGTAGAAGTGTATTTTATCATAAACTAAACTCTTTCTTATTAATTTGTGTGCTTTTATATTTAGTGTCTAGTGTTCTAACAATGCAATCTAAGATATTTCTGTATATTTTTGTAACTAGGGATGCAAAAAAGAATTGAGAATTTGTTCTTATTGTTTAAATCATGTCTCACAAATGACTATGGTCACATATGGCAATTATGTAGTCATATATGACAAGTACGTTACCTTACGCCGCTTAAATTGCATTGTTTCCTATTGCATTATATCAAATATGATTAATTAATGAAAACAAGAGTTATATATGTTATGTCAAAAAATTTATACGGAGATACCCTACTAAAAATCGAAATAAGTTGAGGGTTGTCAATTACATTGAAAGTATTGAGGATTCCATATAGATTGGAATTGTCAGAAAATAATAGTTTTTAAGTAGTTTCACCAAGGGAGGAAATAAATGTAAGGACGTCATAAAAGGAAGAGATAGGCCATAAATGGTAATGGACATGTAGCATGGATTTGTATGTAAGGACATGATCTATAAGAACTATATTTAAAATAGGGTAATGCACTAGAAAAAACATTATAGTTGTTTGTAAAATACAAAGATGCAATTTTAGGAATTGGTTTCTTATGAGGAATACATTATTTTAACTATGAATGTTCTCAACTTCTGGGATCATTGATAAAATGGTTTCAGTCATTTGAAGATATTGTAGACATAACAACATGGACAAAATATATCTAAAATTAGAAGAAAAAAGTAGAAACTTTTAAAAACACACAAGAACTAAACTATATAGAAAAAAATCTTTATAAATATATAAATTAGCAATATAAGATTTAAATGGACTATATTTTAAATGTAAACTAAGTTTGGGTGATCTTTACCTTGAGTTGCAAATCATATAAAAACTAGGTGGGAGTTTTAACTTATAGATGAAATGGAATTTTCACTAGAGTTTTTGGGATTCGATTTTCTATCAAGATTACTATATTTAAAATATATTTTTGAATGTATGTATAGATTCAAACCATGGAGCACTAGAATTTGACGTATTAAACAACTTAAACTCAAACTTTTTAAAGATCTCTTTTCCAAATTTTAGTTAAAATTAATCAAAAACATTGTGAGCAAATTCATTTTTGGTCTATTAATTATACTACACAGTGATCATTTGGTCTCTCGGTAACCTTGTAACACTAGCTACTTACGAAACAAGGGAAAGGGAACCCTAAATCTGTACATACTTTCTTAAATCATAGGTTAATTCACAAATCTACAATACTTTTTCAACAAGCAAGAAAGAGTTAAATTTTCATTCAAAATTATGTATGTAACTTAAAAGAATGTTTCACCTAGTATACAAATGCATTTTTTTTGAAAAAGCTTTTATATATAAAACATATTTTTAACATTTAATTTATTTTAATTTTAAACTTGTAATATTAAAAGAATCAAATAATTTTAAATATAAAATCAAAATTTATATATTTATTTAGTAAGAATATATCTAAAATTTTTAATTAACATCTATATTTATTTTCACAACTTTAAATTAATGATTAGCTGTAACTACGAACGGCAACGACCGGAACTAGCGCAAATGAAACGATATCTATGAGACTCACCGGGCTTTAAAGTGGTTTGTAATCAATTCAGTATTTTTAATCTACCCAATCTACCCAATCTGTCTGAAATATTACCTACACTTGGATTGGTAATTGCTAAACCTGTAATGCCATCAACATTCGGTCTCTCGTAAGCAGATAGGACCAACTCTCAGCCGCGTCTCCCAGTGACATGAGGCAATGTCTTGCAGTCATCAAAGACGACTGGACGACATAACAACTCACTAATTGGAAATAGAAGCGATGGAGGAAACGGACACCTAATCGCGACGACAATAGACGGTTGTAAAGGACTGCATGCCGTAAGATTAAATACTATGATGCTGAATGATTGCAAAAGTACACCAAATTCAAATTCTAACCATTTCAACATCTAAAATTTGTAGCATGTTCTTGCAGGTAGCATCTCAAGCTTTTAGTTACATAGGTGCTGGTGGTAATTGTGATCCGCTCGCATAACGGTCCATCAAGCACCTGCAGTTATAAGAACGTTGTCGATGGTAATCTGCAGTCGCTCGCATAACGGTCCATCAAGCTTTCTTCTTTAGGAGAATGCAGTGTAACATATATACGTGTCCTGCTCAAGGAATAGTTCCAAGTTTCGATCTTTCTTTTTCTTCATATCATCTGTATGTTCAAGTTCGTCCTCCAATTCTTCTACTTTTCTTTTAGCATCTGCACATCTTCACTCTTCTTCTTCTGTCATCTATTTCTCTTGTAAACGCTTCAGAATGTTTCAATGCTTTCATGCATCGTACTGCAATGACGATTTCTCTGGTGGGTCATTTGTCTCAGCACCTTTTTAATAGAGCAGTGACCTGACCACGTGGTGTAGACACGGATGGACGCATGGGCGAACGAAAAACGCGTGTCATCGATTGACGGAGAATAGGAATGGAAACACATTGTGAAATATGCGTCTGCATTTATTTTATATTCTTCACTTTGAAGTAGAATTGAATCTTTCAATGCTCTTATCCTTTCTCCTAATAAAAGTCGCATGACGCCAGATCACTGCTCATCTCTATGAATCGACCAACTTGTGTTTTGGATGTGACTTTCCTCACATGCCCTGTCATGTTATACCTACGGATTAGTGTTGATTGGATCTGAGACGTGAGTTCATCTCTGAACCACCTACACCTCCTCCTTTAGTATACGCACCGCCTAATCTTTATATGCCATCCTAATCGCATTAATTTTACTATTGTCCTCTGATCTTTAATCTTTAATTGCTGCGGTCGATTACGTTCGTCATACCATTAATACTTTTTTAATTTTTACTTTCTTTCCAGCTATATATGTGAAATGTTATATCTCGAGCACTTCTCAAATTTTTCTTGCATCTCGTGATGCCTCAAAATAGCAAGGTCATACTGTTTCTCGCCTGATCTTTCGTAAATAACGAAACGTGACAACGGTGTTTTGCTAGACAGAGGTAAGATAGAGAGAGAGAGGGTGATGGAGAGAGAGAGAGATGTGGGGGAGAGAGAGAGAGAGAGGGTAGGAAGTCTCGTGCTATCGTCGCTAGGCATGGTATACTATAGCAACACAAAAACTAAATGAGAAATGAAACTTATCGGAAAGTACATTGTTCCAAACTTAAATGACGGTGGAAAAACTAGATAAATGACATAAAGGAAAAGATAATAACATAGCTCGAATTGCACATAGATTAGGCCCTAACACCAGAAACTACCCTAGCTAAATCACAATCAGTCGATAAATCGATGCATCATTTTCTGGAAAATAATAGCTACATGCATCTCTCAAAAGTTGCGATCACTCGAATAAAACGATAATTTCTAAATGGAGTGAGGTTAGGATGGTGACTCTGTCATCAGCTCTGCTTTCTGCTGTGTTTATTTCATCACATAGGAAAAGCGCCAGCAACCTCTAGAAAATGGTGATCGAGTCCACTTTGGCATGGACTCCCAAGTATTGCAACATTGTGTCTCCTCTAGCAATTTATAGCTACTGCGGAATTTGAGTCTAGAGAAACCTTGAGATCCTTCGGCTGCTAGTGAAATCTCAAATTTACTAGAGAGATATTTGGGATCCTTTGATGCCTGAGGGTGAACAAACCACTCTTTTAGTTCTCCTTGTTAGCTTCCTGTCTAACTCTTTGTGATAAAATCGCTATATTCTTAATAAATCATGAGTTTTATGACTTCAGGCATGTAATAATAAACACTAAACGGTAAATAGCTTGTAATCACCATATATACTACCATCACTAAACCTAAATAATAATAATATGTGCAAGAAAAAGGAGTCTGTAGATAGGCAAAAGGTGACTATTAACCTTCCAGAAATACTTTCTATAATGGTAGACTCATCAACCGCTATGGAGGTCCAGTGAGGCAAGTGGTAGAGACTTCTCCACCACACATGAAAATAGAGCAACCAGGTTTCGATGAGGCTACTTTTGTCCTTTACAGCCTTTACAAACCAGCCTTTTTCGTCCTCTGGTAAGACACGCGATAGAACAATTTTTCCTTCAGAAATCTTTTTGAATTTAGAAACAAATTTTGAAATAAGACAACTTGCCTTTACTTTAATGGCATTCTAAGTATGCTAGCTCGCTAGGTGTATATGTAGTGAAAATGAAGGATTATTTTCCTTGTTTGATGACAAATTGGACGCTTTCGAAAGGAAAAACAATGACACTACAGACAAAAATACCTAGATGAGACTGATGAATACGGTCTAATACTTGCTAAATTAAAATGAATGATGCACCTTTAAAGTGATGATGGCCAGTGGATGAAGATGAAGACAGCATTTCTGACCTAGACTCCTCTCGCGCCATTGTTTTGAATACGTTTTTGAAAAAGAACAAATTTTTTTTATCACCGACGTAGCTGGAAAATTAGTCGAAAGAGTATGTTTGATCGTACGCGATAGTAGGTGCGATGGTTTTAAAAAACAATTATTTTAGAAGACAGCACCCTTGCCCAAGTTATGTGATCCATTGTGCGACGAAGACACTAGTTAAGCAAGCTAAAAATTAAAACGAGGTATCACCAGTTTGAGTAAAAGAAGAGGACTACAGAGATCACACAAAAATAGACCGAGGTTCAGTATGGTGGTTAGTTATAATATATTTTTCATGTGCTGGACCAACGACATCGCGCAGTTTAATTAAGTATGTTACTAGCGACATTATGAAGTTCATTTTGGCTGTCTGTTTCATCTTGCATGGATTTTCACTAGTATTACATTTATGCTAATAGGGACACATGTCACATTTAGATGTAGGTGCTAGAGACTATAGAAGAATAACTAATTGTTGGCACACCACGCAAGTGTGATTTTTCACAATATCCTCTGGTATATATCATGGCACCTACGATGGGTGGAGGAGAGTTGAAAGATATATCCTTCAGATGGAGGTCATTTCGTGTAGTCAGAGAAGGCTAATAAATATTTTTGAGGTTGAGGTTTTTTGAGGCAACATAGCACTTTGAAGAAATTAATAGAATGCAGTAGTAACAACACCTATCACCATACAATTTTTCAAGTGGCAATATTTTCCGGGTGATGAAAGAGGTCAATGAAAGTATCCTTTGTAGTGTTAAAGTAATAGAAGATAAATCAGGCATTAGTTCTATCGACTAAACTTTACTGAGATCCCTTGATGGAGACATATGCATGTGGGCATATATGTACGGAAGTGGTATTGATGCTAATTAATTAAATAGAAACAATAAAAATAATCATACAAATGTAAAATAAAATTAAATAATAATACGTGGACATCACGATACTGAGAAATCTCTCAATAGCGCATAAATTCAATATAGGATCTACTTTTAAACTAAATCTTTTGCACCTGAAATCCAATTATGATTTTATTTTATTTTAATCCTCTCGATAGTTAAAAACACTAATGCTACAGAGATGTGTGTACTAAAATAGAGATATGCTACGTATCTATCACAGCTACTAGAATGCTAGAGCAGAAAGTGAGCATCAAAATAATGTTGTCACGCCTGTCCTCCTATGAAATAGCCCGTAATTTGACTGATGGACATCACCAAGTGGTGGAAGTTCCGCGTATGCTACCAAAAATAGATGTGAAGTGAATTTATCATCACAGCGACCACTCAGATGATTTAGAAATTTCTGAACTACATACATGAAAACTCAATTTTATCTGCATGAGCAACAACGTGTGTTTAGAGTCAATCGACCTTAATGCATGAGCACTCAACCCAAAAAGAAGGCTGATAGTAGGCAACATCTAACATGATGATACAGATGAATGGTAACTACAGTACAAAGATTGCAATCAAACAAAAGAAAGGTACTGCTAACACGATCAAGAACGAATGATTAAGTAAGCATGTTTATGTAATCCCAAAACTTAGAAGTTTTACACATTTTATCTTCTTATTCTTATCGGTGTTGCATAGTGACTGTGATCGTGAAATGAGAACAACTAAAGTGGTTTTAGATACGATGACGGTGATTCTTGGGCTAAACATTTAAGAAGTGAATCATGTAGAAGTGTACTATCATGAAACTAAACTCTTCTGAATTAAAATGTGTGCTTTGATATATTTAGGTATCTAGTGTCTGTAATGCGCAATCTGAGACATTTCTGTACATTTTGTAACTATGAATGCATAGAATTCAATTTATTCTTAAATGTTTAACGGTCATGTCTACAAATGACTATGGTCACATATTATGCAGTGAAAGTAAGATCATGATGTGACAAAGCACGTTTGCTTTCAAAGCGGTTAAATTGCGATTGTTTCCTGTCGCATTATGTCACATGATGGATTAATTAAAAATGGAAAATGAGTTATATGTTATGTCATAAAATTATACTGATACCCTACTAAAATTGAAAATAAAGTAGTTGATATTTACATGAAAGTATTGAGGAAATTCCAGTATAGATTAGAGGTTATTTGAAAAATAATAGTTTGAAAAGTAGTTTACACGAGGAGGAATAAAATGTAGAGTGAGGTCAGTAAGAGAGAAGCTAAATAATGGTAGTGACTGGACATGCGTAGCATGCATTTGTATGTAAGGACATGATCTATAGAAATCGTGTCAAAATAGAAGGTAATGCCACTAGAAAAAGCATTATAGTTGTTTGTAAAATACAATAGCTCCTAGATTTTGGGAATTGGTTTCTTCTGATAGATACATTATTTTAACTATGAATTTCTCAACTTCAGAGACTCATTTTTTTGATAAAAAAATGGGTGGTCAGTGAGATATTGTATCAAAAAAAGCAAATAAACATGGACAAAGATGTATCTAAAAATTAGAAGAGTAGCAAACTTCTTTAAAACCACGGACATTCAAACCTATATAGATCTTTATAAATATATAAATTTAGCAATATAAGATTTAAACGGATCATGTATCCGTACAACTTATAAATCAGTTGCTGTCTTTACCAACCGAGCGTTGTAAGAATCATGCAAATTTAGTGAGTAGAGTTTGACTTATAGATGAAATGGGACTCACTAGAATTTGGGGATTCGATTTCGGACAAGATTACTACTAGATATATTTTCTGACGGTAGATAGATTCAAACCATAGGTTGCACTAGGAATTAATGACAATTAAACAACAATCTCAAACCTTTTAAAGATATTTTTCCAAATTTTGAAATCAAAATTAATCAAAAACATTATGGTAAAATTCATTTTTGGTCTATTAATTATACTACACGTTAAAATCATTTGGTCTGCGGTAACTTGTAGAATAACCTAGTACCCTCACAAGGAAGAGAAAACATAAATTCAGTGTACACTTTTAAACTCATTGAGCTACTCACAAATCACAATGTCTTTTAACAAACAAGAAAGAGTTAAATTTTCATTCAAAAGTATGTATTTAACTTGAGAGATCGTTTCACCTAGTATACAAATTGGATTAAAGCTTCTTTATCAGTGCTTTCATCATCATCTTGCAGCAGTCATAACAAATTTTTTGAACAACAAATACAAATTTTTGTTTTTCACACTAGAAATTTGTTAACCTAAAGAACCTGATTTATCATAAATCATCAGATAAGCGACATATACACCTGTTTAAGTATATTGCATAAGCAGGTATGTAATTCATTTAATGGATCGATTCAATAATATTCAACCATTAAAGATATAAAAATATGATACCACCATTTTCATACTACCATACGAATTAGTTTTATTTCTCGCTTATAGCGATATGATGTATAATTGATTTTTTGTATCGCATTTGAGGTCATCTATTTTATGGTTTATGAGGCATCACGGAATATTCTTGTGGAGTTTTATTTTACGCCCATTCACCGTAGGAAATTCTAAAATGAAGATGGCCAGAAAAGATTGCGATATCATTTTTTAAAAGAAGATTGAATTTTCAATCGAAAGCATATGTCAATATATAATCAACGACTTAACTATTTTTATGTAGTTGCAGGAATTTTCGCTTGCCGAATGTAATAAATAAGCGAATAATCTATGGGTTCCTAATTCATAAAACAATAGTGTTGCTCGTCTTGCCATTTTGTTTGTTAATAGGCGCCATAAAAATAAATTTACACCTAAAAAGTAATCGCTAAAAGTAGACTAAATCGCTTTAGCGTAATTTCAAAAATATCCTTAATAATAATATTCTACACTATCATTAATATAAAATTTTTCATAATATGTCGTTGGTTGTATTTTCACCGAGATTCATCCCATATTTTTAAGTGAGATTTGTCTCATAATTTTTATTATTTTTTTTATCTTTAATGTTTAATTATTCATAATTCACGGCAACGGCGCAAGCCCCATTTATTTAAGGGTTGACCGACAATATCTGCGCATTGCTTCATATCATTTAAAACGATATGCCTGACCTTCCATATGAGAACTACGACACTGAAGCTTCTCGGCATCGACTATGCTCAATGTAGAAACCATACATTTTCGTCAGATGTTATCCACACTATTGTAGATGAATGGCCTGACGAATGGTATTTGAATAAATCATATTTACTTTTTAGGACTTTCATGGTAACAATTTTCAATGCGTTTGTTTGAAAGAGTTATCTTATGTTGTCTAGTGGAGCATCCCATCTATATTGACTTAGGCGATATAGCACTCAATGGGTATTTATTCTACTGTATGAAAAGGTGTTTATCTTATATGAGAGTTTTCCTTATTCTACTTATCAATACATATAATAAATTTTGATATACTTAAAAAATATCTATCTCTTTTCTTCTTGCAGGTATGAGGAATCAAACTCAGATACGGAACGAGTTTATAAGAAGATCAACCTAATAACAAATTATGACAGTGATAGTGGTTCAAAATATATGAGGTTAGGTGGAATTATACACTTTCCATAAATGTTTCAAAAACTTGATGATGAAAAGGTATAATATATCGGTCCGATGATAATCAATAAAAAGACGGTAAGATCTTGCTTTTACTTTGAACTTTCCCAATTATTTCTGACCTGTAATTGGTAGGGTAATAAAATAAGCAACAGAACTTAAATACCAAAATTAGAATGGTACTATAAAACTTGAAAATCTTCATATGTAATACTATTATTAATACTACTGTAATGAGGTACCATATGGCGTAAATAAGAGGTATCTGTTTTCTGAATGAGGTTTGAGAAGAACTAATTGAATAACGGGTCTATATTTTAACGCTTTGTTAGATTGCATATGTGTTGTCAAGAACTACAATATCGATAGATTAAATGTACCGTACATTATCTTCATGTTATTAAGATTAGATATTATTAAAATGGTAAGTTGAATATATACCTTCCGGATTTGTGAACTTATCTATTAATCTTCACGTACATTCTATTATGGTGAAGTATTCGCATTTTCCATTATATGGCGCGGGTTCTAATCTTAGGTGAACTTCTCGAGGCTTTTCTGGTACCATTCGTTGATATCATATGGAATTTAGGATAGCTGGTATGTGGTAACTTCAAAAAAGAGAGCAGTGATGTGTAGACTTATAGAAGTAGTATTGAAGTTTAATCTTATGAAATCTTGTAAAAATCTCTAGCAATGTATTCAACGTTATGATAAACTACGAAATGAATATGATAATATGGTCAAATCGAGGGAACACTAGAATTTTCATTTAACTTTGAAACTTCCGCTAAAAAATTAGGTTTGATGAAATGGTTCCAGGTAATGATGTGGATGGTATTTACAAGTATGTATAATATACACTGGCACAGTTTATTCACCAACACTTGTACCATGCAGCAATGAACTTATAATGAGAATGAAGTACATGAAACAACAGTGTTTACAACTGACCACAGCAAATGGAGGTTTATCAACAAGAGTTCAAAATATTCAATGGTTTGAACTGTCGATATCAAACAACGTGACCACACTTTGAAGCAATACCAGAAAGTGAAGAACAACCGGCGGTACTATGGCGTATAAAGGTTCGTTATACAACTATCTGGAAGAAGACGAGCGGTAATATGACCGATGAAGACACAAATTAACGGATTCTGCAGAACAGTACATTAACGAGAGCATAGTTCGCCTTAGCTAAAGCCCGTGATTACTGCTGGTTCACAAAAGAGAGAGCCTCGCCAAGCAATGAGCTTAATATCTTTTTTATGACGAAACATTACGGAGGAAAAACGCGAACACTTTTCCATGGCGCGATTGACCTGAAAAATGAAATGAAGATAACGATCTGACTGATTAATGCAGATGATGACCTGACCAGAAGAGATGAAGATTATTTCAATGTTGATGAAAAACGACTTTGTGGTGAACAACGGTACAGAGCTGGCGATGATGAACGGACGATGAATCTAAATGATGTTGAATGGAAATGACTAAAGTTAATATTCAATATTATGGTCATACCGACCTCAATCTTCTATGACAAAAATTATTCTGATTTATCAGCAGGACTGGCACTGACTGGTGATCAACAGCAATTAACTGAAGATAAGCTGACCACTGGCGATACCGTACAGGTAATGTAACTTAAAACAAAACGCGTTGATGAAATGCCTTTGAGGAGAATCATCAAAAAGATATGGTCAGTTTCCACCGAATAAAACGTATCATCAAACGACAAAGACAGATACCTATGTGATTACCAAACTGGAGGTCAGAGTACAGATGGTGGTGATTAACGCAGAGAACACCAGATCGCAGTTAATAACGGTATCGTAACGAAGTCTATTTACTTTTATCGACACTACAAAGGTACACAATTAAGAGATGCAGAGACACCATGAAAGTTGAGAGTCAAAAATAAGCACACCGGCAATACCGGTGACGCACACTGTAATGAGCATACAGGAGATATATGCGATCTTCCAAGATAAGAGTCATCGAACTGAATGTGCTGTCATAACATTTTTTAACAGAATTTTTAGCATGGTACTGTGTAACATGACTTTTTTTAAAAAGAAGACACTAATGCACCCGCAGTAACGGTAAAGGTAATATATCGAAGATCTCGGTATGCGGTAAGAAGACGACCACATCTATATCTACCTTGTCTGGTGAGAGGCGGCAAAGCGGTGATAGTCTGATAACGACGAGTCGTACAAATCAATAATGGGAAGAAACAAAGAACTGTACATATGAATGACAGTGATGTTGCAGATCACTTTAACGGATTCTATAATATTCATTATGATTTATTCGACGACCTTCACGACGGTATTGTGGTGTTATGGTATGGCTCATGCGGTATTACCATTATAAACACGACTAAAGAGATGTATGTTGTTGCATATGTCTCTGTGCGGTACGAACTTGAATTGTTCATTGCCTGATAGCGGTGAAGTCTACAGTATAGCCTCGTCATGATGGTTGATTCCAGCTGTCGGCGTTAGCCTGGTTATCGAGCCCATTCGTTGCGGTATCGACGAACAACACAAGCCATCAGGATCAAGTTGAAGCGACAGTACATGTTGAACTGGATCGAAATGAAGATAAAGGATATCTGGTGAATACGATATTGGTGGTGATTGGTGAATCAAAATAAAGATATTGAAGAAACACGGTATCGAATAGTTGAAGAAAAATATAAACCACACTGGAGATTTTAACTTTACTTTAACGAATACAAAGGACTGACGGTGAAGCAGTGATACCGTACAATGAAGCAATACACACCTTCAAAACAGCCACCAAACAATGCAGCAAAACAGCGGTTCCATTTAACAACCTTCAAGAACTTCAAAATGCAGCAGGTCGAGTGGTCTAGTGTTCATGAACAACCTGGTATCGTGACCAACGGGATGCGCGCACGAGAACCTGAAGCTCATTATTATCGCCCGCAACATCGCGGTCGGGCAACAATGCTGAATGGTTCAATGCAGAATTGTACTGCTCTTGTTTAGACAATCAAGATACTAACTGTTGTTTGTTAGCGTTGTTGTACCCTGCAGCATGAATCTACAAACCAGCTATTAACATATTGTATATCTAGTAGAGATCCTACAGATGAGACAATGAGTTTATGGTTTTACGGTCACCAGAGAGAATGCCATGCCGTGGAGTCGTATAGGTGTTGGTCTTTAAAGTAGAATGAAAGCGGTGGAAAGTAGCATTTAGTAAGAAAGATCGGTGTTGTCTGGACAGAAAATGGAGTGAGCGATCGCAGAACTATATTACTATATGCTGCAAAACATGGCCTTGTTCGTTCTCCTGCTGACGATATCGTACTGTAAACTTAGATCGTATTTTAGTAAAGAAGAAGACAGAGAATAATCAAAACACACAGATAAAGAACTGGATATTGATACCAAAAAGAACTTCGAACAACGGAACACAGTTAAAGGTAAATTTATAACAAGAACAGCGGTATACAATTATGTCATTATAATTCGAACAATCGGATACCAGCCTGTAGCGACGCGGAGTTAACCGTATTAAATCGAAGTGGAGTGTTGTTCTTTTGGTGAGCGAAATGAGGTATTTTTTTAGTCCGTGGATCACTTAATGATGATTATTTTGTTAGTATTTTATCAAGATCAAACTCAAGATAACAGAACGATGTATTGTTGTTAATCATGTCAACACGCAACGAGCGGTAAAATGAACGGTGCAGTTGAAAGGTTCATTTTTGTTCAGATGACGGCATTGTACGGTACGAAGAAATAGGTGTTAACGATCTTCCGTAGAAGACACCGCACGAAACAGATTGAATGCTAAATCCTGGTGATATCCACAGTCGGTATCATCAACTGCATTGAACTATTCTGGGAGAAATGCAGCCCTTTTCGTTCAAAATGGTGTACTTCAAAAAAGGGTACTGGAACGTACAAGGTTGTAACGTAAATAATCTGTACCAAAATGTTTAATAAAGTTTAAAGATGAATTAATCAAATTATTGTATTTAATTAAAGAATGAACAAAGAGACATGTTAATTTTTTGATAAATATTTAACATATAAACATACTTTTTGTATTTAATTTATTTTAATTTCAATTTATAATAAATTAAAAAGAACAAATATAAAATTTAAATTAATTAATAATTTCAACATTTAAATAAGAATAGTTAAAAAATATATAAAAATTAAAATTAATATTGCATATTATTTTTGTTATATTTTAATGATATTAAAATAGTGATAATAATCTTTCAAACTTTACTAACTTATAAAAAATTATATCTATAAAGCAAATTATAACCGATTAAAATTCTGAAGAGAAAATATCACTTTATTTTGATTCTATTATATGTAACATTAAATTGATATCCTGATATGTTACATATATACATATGTCTTTGAAATGTTATCTACGTAAAAAACTATTTTTTTAATATCTCAAACATTTCTATCTACTAGCTAAATATATACCAAAATGTTAGTAATGGAGATTTACTTTATACAAAATATTGTGTTATTTAACTATAAATTTAAATTTCAAGTGAAGTTAGAAAACCGCAAGTTCACCAAAACCATGAAGAGAATGTGGACATCAATAGGTTTTTATGGAATGGCCAAATTGACTGGAGGTGTAGAATTTGGATTTTTAAGCAACACTTTTATGTGGTTCTTTCACTCGTACAAGCACAGATCCATCTTAAGTACAAATCCACATGAGCCAAGTAGAGATGAAATTTATAAAATATGCACAGAGTTTAGCGACAATGGTCGTACACAACAAGCACGCATTGGTTAATTTGTCATTAATCACAAAGCATTATAAATATATAGTACATAGAAACGAATCTCACAAATGATGGCTCATGACAATGACGTCAACACACAAATCCTAATTCGCACTGCAAGTAATCGTTACAACTTTATAGATTGGCATCTTTCAGGACTCACAATGACATACTTAAGACATGACATGGAAGCATTACATTTCCAACACAAATTTCTCGACCTACATATGACATGGAAGCATCACTACACAATACACAAATTCCAATCATACAACATAGAACTAACAACTTATGGATTAACACTCGGACTCACAATGACACCTTTACATATGACATGCAAGCATTACTTCCAACACAAATTTCTTCACCTACACATATGACATGAAAGCACCAGCTTTCAACAATCTCTTTAGGTGCAAAATACAATGAAACTAGAGTGGAAAATACAATGTGTTATTTTTTCGTTGTTTAAGTTGTATTTTTCAATGTACTAAATAGGTATATGTGACCAAACATCTACCTCGTAAAAATGTACGTTTGGTATCTATGTATATGAAATGTACGATACAGGACATAAATTAATTAACATAAATCTTTCAAATAGTATATTTAAATCTTTTATTGAAATCTTTTTGAAAATACAAGACGTACATATCTCATCTCATGACAGCTTTTTTACTTTTAATTAGTTTAGAGTATATTTCGCCATAGAATTAGCAGTGCACATTAATTTTCTATTTAGAACATACACATGTCATACTAGTGGTTGTAGAATGAGCTCTCGAGGTTGTAGAGTAAGTTGTATAAACAAAAATAAATGAAATAAATACGAAATGTTATTATAAAATTACATAGCGAGTTTGTAGAATGAGCCTTATGGCTGTAGAGTGGATCAGAACATTAAAAAATAACGCATACTATAAAGGATATATAACATAATATTAACTAATTTAAAGTTTGAAAATGTATCATCACCAACAATTAAAATTATGAAGCTAGATTATTTTAAAGCGTCAAAATGAAATAATTTATGTGATTTTGAATAAGCTGAAAAGTAGAAAATCACTTTTCACTTGGAAACATTTCTCTACAATCCCATTAAAATGCAATTTCAAAATATTACGACACACCTAAATTTTTCAATCTTTCACTTTATATTAAAAATTAAAATCAAAACACCTATTTGACTTTTCAATCAACTACGTACACACTATCATAATTATTATATCATCTACAATCTCAACATATTTCTGTTTGAATGCATCATCGAAATTGACGGCAGAAACAATGCTCTAATTGGAAACGGGAAACAGTGGAGAAACGCACACCTAATTTTGTTGACAGCAGAAGGTAGCAGGTACCAGAAAGCCTGCGCCAAGATTAATACAAAGTACTGTTATTACCGAATATCAAGATTAACACCTCAAATTAAATTAAATCGTCAACATTCGTCCAAAATTTAAATTTAAGAAAACCCAACTGTTTTGAACCAGATGACGTGATGTGGAAAAACACTTTCTTGAAAAGCGTCTCAAGCTTCTTTGGTTATAGACGTTGAGCGGTAAGCTGTGATCCGCTCCTTTTAACGGTCCAACAAGCTGTTGGTGAGGGAATCTGTATATATATATATATATGGCTGCCTTCAACGAATATTTCCAAGTTTATCTTTATTTTCTTTCTATCATCTATATGTTTCAAGTTCATCCTCCTACTTCCTTCTTTTATCATCTGTACATCTTTCCTCTTTTCTTCTTTATCATCTATTTTCTCTGTAACCAGAGAATGCTCAATGCTCGCAGCTGGACTGCAAGTGGGCTTTTATCTGCGGTTCTTGTCTCGTAGTTTTGACAGAGACGACTGAATTGACCACCGGCCACAAGGATGGATGCATGGATCGAATGACAAGACGTTGTGTCATCAATTGAGAGGAGTGAGGAACAAGAGAGTATATGACGAGTATATGTTGCATGGTATGTGTTTCTAGTGTATTTATATTATATTCTTCAGTTTAAAGTGAATTCGAATTTCTTTACTCTAAATGTCCTTTTTGAATTCAATTAAATTTCTCAATGTCTCTTGCTCCTTCCTCGTCAAAGCTTTCATGACCCACACACATCAATCTGCACATACTGCACTGACCTTCCTCACCCTGTTTTTGACGTGATTTCCTCACCCGTCTTTGTCATGTTTTTACACTCTTTGATCTCTTAATCTCAGATCGTCTCTGAACCACGTCTCTCCTTTAGTATCTGCATCTCGCTAATTCTTTATGCTGGATCCCTCATTGCATTACATCTCCAACGGTGCATGCTCGAATCTGAATTTCTCTGCTCTGTTCTGGCTACTCTCCAATCCATTAATTTTTTAATTTTTACTTTTCAGTCGACTATACTTTTCGCTCGATTTTTATATATGTGAATGTTATATATTTCTTTGCTCTCCGAGCCCGATTCTCGTTTATCTTCCTTTCGATCTTCTCGCCCTGATCCTCAAAATAACAAAAGTCATCATGCTTTCTTGCACTGATCTCGAAACGAAGTCACGTTGTGGCAAGCAGCATGAAAGCAAGTTTTCTTGAATCGGGAAAATCACCAACAAACAAAACTCGTTATTTGATATCTGACATTCCAGCTGAATCATCTTTGGTATTGTGTTGCGCTGAACGGAAAGAAGCTGCTGCCAACTGAAAATTGAATGTTGAATTATATTTGGTATTTTTTGTTGCTCAAAGGAAATGGCTTCGCTGTTCAATGGAAATGCATTTTGCTGTTCAACGATAACCACGCTGAATCAGCATTGGTATTAACGGCAACCACGCGACCACGGTATTTAGCTTCATTCATGTTGTTTTTTTGTTCATTTCCATATACGATAAAATTTTTAACGATCTCATCCACCGTATTTGTTCAGCCTTATCAATCCATGCGGTAAGCGAGATTATGCTCCTGCTTCTTTATCCAGCAACCAAACTCAATATTTAGTTATAACGCCTTGCGTTTTCGGTATGGTGTATTTGCATTTAAATTTTTGTTTGTCGGCGCTATAGTGTAATTATGTTAATTAGATTAAATAATCTGGTGAAACAACATAATGCCGAAACCTTTTTACGTCCACGTATGTTTTGTGCATTTTTTCTTCATCTTATACATTAAATAACATGTCGATCATTCGATGATAACACTGTATCCTCATATATATATATATTTTTTTTTTTTTTTTTATTATTATTATTATTATTATTATTTTTTTTATATATATATATTATATATCTTATATATATATATATATATATATATATATATATATATATATATATATATATTTTTCTTTCTTTCTTTATTATATATATATATATATATATATCTATATATATATATATATATATATATATACTCCTTTAATTTTATTTTTTCTTATATATATATTTAATTTACTTGTTTCTTACTTATTATATTATATAATGATCGTTCCGGCATTAATAATAATAATTTTATTAATAAATGATCATATATATATTATATATATTAATCGCTTTATTATTATATTATTTTTATTTATTATTATTATATATATATATATATATATATATATATATATATATATATATATATATATATATATATATATATATATATATTTATACGCACACATTATTTACTTACATATATATATATATATATATATATATATATTATTATATATTAATAATTAATAACTATTATTAATTACATATATTTTTTACGTATACTTTCTTTCATAAATATATATATATATATATATATATATTTATATATATTAATTATATATATATCTATTAATATATATATATATATTATATATATATATATATATATATATATATATATATATATATATATATATATATATATATATATATATATATATATATATATATATATACAAGACATGCACTATATATATATATATATATATATATATATATATATATACCCCGTCCATGTGTATATATATATATATTAATAATATATATATTATTATTAATATTTTTTTTTATATTTATTTACACACACACACGAAGTATATATTTATTAATACATGTCACACATATGATGTTACGTTTTCATATATACATACACATATATATCTTGTACACGATACATACATACATAATTAATATTTAACCATGTTTAGATATATATTTTATGCTGATATATACTTTGTCAAACGCATACATACACTATACAGAAAAACATATCGCATATATATATTTTTTGTCCCTATAGCGCTTTTTTTATATCGTATATATATGACGTAAAATGTGACATAACAAAAAGATACGTACGTCAAGCATATATATATATACATACATATATATACATTAATATATACATGTTCATACATATATTTATATATATATATATATATATATTTATATATATATATATATATATATCTTTCGTTTATTTTATACACACACATTATTATCATTATTAATAATATATAATATATATATCTATATATTTATATCTTATATATATAATATATGAATGATATATATTAATTATTATATATATATATATTTTTATATATATAATTTATTTATTTATTAATATTATTATTATTATATATATATTTATTATCTTATATTATTATTATTATTTTTTTTTTTTTTTTATATATATATATATATATTATTCATGTGTATATATATAATTTATATATATATATTATATATATATATATATATTAAATATATATTTTTATATATTAATATATATCCGGAACACACACACACACACACATTTTTTTATAATAGTTCCGGATTTATATATATATTTATACGGATAAAAAACACACACATTTATATTATATATATATATATATTTTTTATATTAATATATATTATTTACTTTATATATATATATATATATATATATATATTAACCATGTATGATTATATATATCTTATTTATTATATATATATATATATATATACACACACACTTTATATATATAATATACACGTACATATATATATATGTCTGTATATATATATATATATATATATATATATTTTATAATCTATATATATATATATATATATATATATATATATATATATATAAATGATGATGTGTGTATATATATAATGTGTACGTATATATATATATATATATATATGTATATATATATTTATTTATATATATATATATATATATATATATATATATATATATATATATATCTCCCTATATATATATATATATATATATATATATATCCCCCACCACGCTCTCCTCCTATATCTCTCTCTCGGTCCCGTTCCGTATTTATCCTCTCTCTCTCTCTCTCTCTCTCTATCCCCCAAATAAGAGAGTGAGATGGAGAGGGAGGAGAAACCGAGTGTGTGTATATATATATATTTATTATATTAATAATATATTTATATATATATATATATATATATATATATATATATATATATACCTATTTTTAATACATTATTATATATATATATATATATTATTTATTTATATATATATATACATATATATATATTTTTTTAACCTAAGTATATTTCCTATACTTTATTTTCTACATGTACCTATTATTCACTTTCTTTTATATATATTATTATTATTATTTATTATTTATTATTTAATTTTCTTTCTATATATATATATATATATATATATATATATATATATATATATATATATATATATATATATATTATTATTTAATACTTATATATATTCCATATATTGTTTATCTATGATTATTTATATATATGATGTGTGTGATTGTCGGAAACGAAAGAGATGTGACGGATGTATATATATATATATATATATATATATATACCTACATATATATATATATATTTATATATATATATATATATATATATATATATATATATATCTATGCATATAAGTATTACACGCGAGCATGATTAAAGATTGGTATATATTATAAATGCATATATATATATATATACATATACAACATGATACACAAAAACAGCCACACATATATCTTTCTTTATATATATATATATATATATATATATATATATATAAATATATATATATATTTTTATTTTTTATATTATTATTATATATATATAAACGCGCACACACACATTTATTATTATATTATTCCGTGCGTTCATAATATATGAACTATATATATTTATAAACCACACACACACACACAAACTAGATATATATTTATTATTATATAAATATATATTTTTTTTTTTTTTATATATATATATATATATATATATATATATATATATATATTATATATAAATAATATATATTTATATATATATCTATATAAATATATATTAATATTAATTTTATTACACACATGCACGACGCACACACACACATATTTATTATCTATTAATATATCTTTTTTAATTATATATATACACACACACACACACACACACACACACACACGTACGTTATTATTATTATAATATATAAAAGTATATATATATTTATTATTATATTAACACACACACGTAAGATATTTATATTTATATATTATTCGTTCCGGCATGTTCCGGCCACCTACAGACACACACACACATTTATAATTAATATATAAATATATATATATATATATATATATATATTTTTTTTTTTTTTATATATATAATTATTTTTATTTTTTTATTATATATATTTTTACTTTAATTATATATATATATATATATATATTTTTATTATATATATATATATATATATATTTAATTTATTTATTATATATAATATTTATTATATATTTTTATTATATTAATATATATATATATATATATATTTTTAATATATATTTATATTATTAATTTTTTCGGTGTTGTTATATATATATACATCTCAAAAGGTAATATCTTAAGTATTGCCCCAAGATAATGTCTCATGGTTTCTCACTACTTTTTATCACCAGGTCTGTACAAATCTTGAGGTGACAGAGCAGGTACATATGATAAATATTCTATGTCATCTTCTACTTACCAAAGGGTATGGTTTTCACAAATTATGAGAAAATCGGAAATTAAATTATTGGAAGGAAATGAGGGGGAAGGAAACCGGGTAAACAAGAAGGAAGGAATGGGGAAGGAAAAGGGCTATGAGTAGGGGGTTTAACACATGAATGAGGCTTGGAAGTGAAAGAGGCGGTTAAACTCATAAAACTTTATGAGGAAGAAGGAGAAATGTGGCTTTCTGAGACAGAGAAGAATTAGCATAAGTAATGGTTTTTAAAGGTAAGGCAGGCACACAGAAAATATAAATGAAGTAAGACAAAGAAGTTAGAAGCTGCACACCCATGGATTCATGTACGTGAAATGTATGTAACCTATGAAGAAACAATGTAAGGAAAGTTCTGGGACATGCTAATACAATTTTTCTCAAACTTCAAATGACAGTAGATGAGAGGAGACTTGAGCACACTGGAGTTTTTCCCTATTTTGCACTAGGCATAAGAAATTAAAACAATAGCAACACAAAAACTAAATAGAAATGAAACTTACTCAAGAATATCAAACTTAAATGACAAGAGGCAAAACCAGATAAATGACACGAAGGAAAAAGATAATAACAGCGTAGAATACTCGTGTACATAGATTGGGCTCAACCCAACAGCCTGCCCTCTCGAGGCTTAACCAATCAAATGAAACCTGCACCATTCTCATAAAACAATCACACATACATTCTAAAAGTTTCATCCCGAGTCAAACACACACTTTTAATGGAAGTGAGACTCAGGACAGACCCACTCTTCCTAGCTCCAGCTCGCTCTATTTATCTCTACCGCGCAGCCCACCAACAACTCCCTGTGAAAACGTGTGCATTGAGTCCATCGGACTCCAAGTAAACCAAGATTGAGTGCTCTCCTCTTGAGTTGCTCTGGGCTTACCCTCCGGACTCGGGAATTTCAGAGAGAAACCTTGGGGCTCTCATTACCAGGAATCTCACTACTAGGGAGAATGTTTTGGGATACCTTTAGCCATGCCTTTGAGGGTGAGAAACAATCCTCTTTTAATTTCTCCATGCGGTCTCCTCAACTCTTTGTGATAAAAATCATTATAAAAATTCTTAATAAATCATGATTTTATGCACCGAACGCATAGTATTAGTGCACTACAGATATGCTAGCCTTTAATCACCATCTATATCTAGCATCATAAATCTCCAAATACTAATGATAATGCAAGAAAAGGAGAGATCTAAGAAGGCAGGTGACTATTAACTCCAAATATTTTTCTAAATGATGGAGCTCATCAACCATCTATGGAGTCTAAATGGAGGTAAAGTGAGGAGCTCTACGCACATGAGAAATAGAAGAATAATTCGTCATGAGTCTCTTTGTTCTGTGAGTCTTTTGAAATGACTTTTCGTCCCCGTAGTGAAAACAATAAGATATTTTTGCCTTTTAGTAAAATCTTTTTTCGACTTTTGAAACAAATAGTAAATAAGACAACTTGCCTTTAATGTATTCATCGTAAGAAAGCTAACTCCCTCAGAAGATCGTCATATGGTGAAAATGAAGGATTATTTTCCTTGTTTGATGACAAATTGGACTTTTTCAAATGAAAAACAATGACATATAGACAAAAGACCTAGATGAGATTGAGTGAATGGCCTAATACTTCTAAATTAAAATGAATGGGATGACCTTTAAAGTGATGATGGCCATGGATGAGATGAAGGGAGCAGCATTTCTAACCTAGACTCTTTCAGTGGCCAAAATTTATTTTGAATACCTTTTTGAAAAGACCAAATTTTTTTTACCTATGACTACTAGATAATTAACTGAAAGAGTATGTTTGATCACTGACACATTGACAATAATAGGTTACAGGGTTTTAAAAACAATTATGTTGAAGAATGGGTACCCCTTACCCAAGATATATGATCTATCGTGCAGCAAGATAAATAATTAAGCAAGCTAAAATTAAAATCAGTGGTATCACCGAGTTTGAGTAAAAGAAGAGGATACCTATAGACCACCTTTCAAAAACTAGACAGGGGTTTGTATGAGTGGTTAGTTATAATATTTTTTTCCTATGTGATGAACCAACTACATTCATGAAGTTAATGAATGATATATTGTGCAATATTATAAGTTCATTTTTTATTGTTTATTCAGATGATTTACTAGTATACATTGCTACTTAATAGGAGCGCATATCACATTTGATGTAGGTGCTAGAGACTTTAAAGAATAACTAATTGTTGGCACACCTCAAGAAGTGTGATTTTTCACAATATCCTTTGGTATATTTGGCATATTTGATAGGTGGAGGAGAGTTGAAGATATATCCTTCCAGGGATGGAGGTCATCAAGAGTTGGTCGATAAGGCTTACTAAATATTTTTTGAGGTTAGGAGTTTTTTTTGAGGCAACATAGTACTTGAAGAAATTAATAGAATCAATAGTAGCAACACCACTCCACACCACAATTTCAAGTGGCAATATTTTCCGGTGGGGGAAAGGGTCAACGAAGATCCTTTGTAGTGTTAAAGAAGATCAATCAAGCATTGGTTCTATCGTAACTAAACTTACAGTATCCCTTCGAAGTGGAGACATATGCATGTGGGCATGTTATGGGAGTAGTATTGATGCTAATTAATTAAATGGAAACAATAAAAAAAATCATACAAATGTAAAATAAAATTAAAATAATAACAGGACATACCGATACTAGAAATCTCTAATAAACGAATAAATCAATATAGATCTATTTTAAACTAAATCTTTTTATGCATCGATCAATTATGATTTTTATTTTATTTTAATCCCTCTCAATAATTAAAAAAATATTGTACTAAAAATAGAGATATGCTAATATGTATATCAACCCCATTAAAAAATCACTAGAACCCAAGTAGGTATCAAAATAATGTTGCCACTACATTATGTCCTCCCTAAAAACAAGCATTGAAATTTGAATTTTTTAATGGACATCACAAGTGGTGGAAGTTCCATGATAATAGCCTCAAAAATAGATGAAGTGAATTTATCATCATAAGCAAGGACTAGATGATTTAGAGTCCTTAATTAAATACATGAAAACTCAATTTTATCACCATAAGCAACAACAAGGTGTTTTAGAGTCAATTTTTCCTTAATGCACATGACACATGAACCCAAAAAGAAGAGCTAGAAATAATAGCAAATATCTAACATAATGATAAAGAATGAATAGTTATTAAGTATGCTTATGAAATCCAAAAAAGAAAATATCTAACACAATGATCAAGAATGAATAGTTAGTAAGCATGTTTATGAAATCCCAAAATTTGGGATTTCAACATTTTGTCTTCTTATTCTTATCATGTTGCAAGTGATTGTGATCATGAAAATGAAAAAAACAACTAAAAGTGGTTTTAAGATACAATAACATTATTCTTGGGCTAAACATTAAGAAGGAATCATGTAGAAGTGTATTTTATCATAAACTAAACTCTTCTTATTAATTTGTGTGCTTTTATATTTAGTGTCTAGTGTCTAACAATGCAATCTAAGATATTTCTATATATTTTGTAACTAGAGATGCAAAAAAATAGAATTGAGAATTTGTTCTTATTGTTTAAATCATGTCTACAAATGACTATGGTCACATATGGCAATTATGTGGTCATATATGACAAGTACGTTACCTTAAGCCAGTTAAATTGCATTGTTTCCTATTGCATTATATCAAATATGATTAATTAAAAATGAAATGAGTTATATATGTTATGTCAAAAAATTATACGGGGATACCCTACTAAAATTGAAATAAGTTGGGGTTGTCAATTACATTGAAAGTATTGAGGAGATTCCATATAGATTAGAGTTGTTGAAAATAATAGTTTTAAGTAGTTTCCACCAAGGGAGGAATAAAATGTAGAGTGAGGTCATAAAGGAGAGAAGTTAGGCCGTAAATGGTAATGGACATGCGTAGCATGCATTTGTATGTAAGGACAGGATCTATAGGAATCATATTCAAAATAGGGTAATGCACTAGAAAAAAATTATAGTTGTTTGTAAAATACAAAGATGCAATTTTGGGAATTGGTTTCTTCTGAGGAATACATTATTTTAACTATGAATTTTCTCAACCTCTAGGATCATTTTTTTTGATAAAATGTTAGTCATTAGATATTGTATCAAAAAAACAAATAAACATGGACAAAATATATCTAAAATTAGAAGAAAAAAAGTAGAAACTTCTTTAAAAACCACAAGAACTAAACTATATAGAAAAAAAAATCTTTATAAATATATAAATTAGCAATATAAGATTTAAATGGACTATATTTCCGTAAACTTATAAATTAAGTTTGGCTTTATCTTTACCTTGAGTTGCAAATCATATAAAATTAGGGTAGAGTTTAACTTATAGATGAAATGGAATTTTCACTAGAATTTGGGGATTCAGTTTCTAACAAGATTACTATTTTTTTTTATTTAAAATATATTTTTGAATGTATAGATAGATTCAAACCATGGGACACTAGAATTTGACGTATTAAACAACTTAAACTCAAACTTTTTAAAGATCTTTTCCAAATTTTAGTTAAAATTAATCAAAAACATTGTGAAAAAATTCATTTTTGGTCTATTAATTATACTACACATTAAATCATTTGGTCTCCGGTAACCTTGTAACACTAGCATACCCACGAAACAAGGGAAGGGAACCCTAATTCAGACATACTTTCTTAAATCATAGGTTAATTCCACAAATCACAATACTTTAACAAACAAGAAAGAGTTAAATTTTCATTCAAAATTATGTATTTAACTTAAAAGAATGTTTCACCTAGTATACAAAGCATTTTTTTTTAGAAAAGCTTTATATATAAAACACATTTTTAACATTTAATTTATTTTAATTTTAAATTTATAATAAAATTAAAAGAATCAAATAATTGAAATATAAAATTAAAATTTATATATTATTTAAATAAGAATATATTTAAAATTTTTTAAATTAATATCTATATTTATTTTCAAATAAATTTAAATTAATGATTGGATTGTAACTACAGTAAATGATCGTAATTAGCGTAAATGAATGATATTTATGAGATCACGAGCTTTGTGTTTTATTTTTTTGTAATTCAATTATTTTTTAATTTACCCAATTTACCCAATCTTTCACAAATATTAATTACACTTAGATTGGGTAATTGCTAAACCCACGAAGACATCGGCATTCCAGGGTCTCCCATGCATGAATCGAACCCCCTCTTCGTCGTCTCCCGGTGTTGACACAATGCTCTAATTGGAAATGGAAACAGTGGAGGAACGCACACCTAATTGTTGACCGAAGAAGGCAGAGGACCAGAAAGGGCCTGCGCCAAGATTAATAAAGTACTTATTATTACTGAATATCAAAGATTGCACCTTAAATTCAAATTCAACCATCAACATTCAAAATTTAAAGCATTTCTTGAAAAGCATCTCAAGCTTATTCAAAATTTAAAGCATTTCTTGAAAAGCATCTCAAGCTTTTTTTTGGTTATAGACGTTGTGGTGGTAAGATGTGATCTGCTCCTTTTAACGGTCCATCAAGCTTTTTATGGTTATAGACATTGTGGTGGTAAGCTGTGATCCGCTCCTTTTAACGGTCCATCAAGCTTTTCTCGAGGGAGAATACTGTATAAATATATATATGTTGCCTCTCAAGGAATAGTTCCAAGTTCATCTTCTTTTTCTTCTATCATCCGTATGTTCCAAGTTCATCCTCCAATTCTTCTTTTTCTTTTAGCATCTGTACATCTTCCTCTTCTTCTTCTATCATCTATTTTCTCCCTGTAACTGTATAATGTCAATGTTTTTCGTGACTTGTGACTGCAAGTGTTTTATCTGGTGGGTCTTTGTCTCGTAGCTTTTAATAGAGACGAGTGAATTGACCATTAGCGAGAAGGGATGGATGCATGGACGAATGAAAGACGTTGTGTCATCAATTGAGAGGAGGACGGAATCAGAAAGTATTTGTTGCGAGTATGTGTTTCGGGTATTTATTTTATATTCTTTAGTTTGAAGTAGAATTGAATTTTCAATGTTCTTGTCCTCCTCATTAAAACCCATGACCCACCATATCAATCTGTCATTCCTGCAATTGACCAACCCTTGTTTTGATGTGATTTCCCCTCACTGTCTGTCATGTTTTTATACCTGCTGGGATTAGTGATTGGATCTAGACGTGAGTTCATCTCTGAACTACCTCTACATCTCCTCCTTTAGTATCTCGTACGGCCTAATCTTTATGCTCAATCCCTAATCGCATTAATTTACTATGTCCTTTGATCTTTAATCTTTAATTGCTCTTACTGTTACTGGCTACCCAATCCCATTAATTCTTTTTAATTTTTCACTTTTCTTTCAATTTTATATATGTGAATGTTATATCTCGTTTACTTCTTTTTTTCAATTTTCTTGCATCTCGTTTACCTCAAAATAACGAAGTCATCTATTTTCTTGCCCTACGATCTCAAAATAACGAAACGTGACTAGAGTCTTTTGAGCAAGTTTAATAAAGCATACCAACAAACAAAATCATATTTGATATGTGATATTTTTTCTTGAATGGGAAAATCGCCAACAAACAAAATCATATTTGATATCTGATATTTTTCTTGAATTGGAAAATCACCAACAAACAAAATCATATTTGTTATCTGATATTCTTACGTACGTTGAATCATATTTGGTATTGTGTTGTTGAATGGGAAAAATGTATTTTGTTGTTCAATGGTAAAAATCTCTATGTTGAATTATTTGGTATTTTGTTGTTCAATGGAAAAATATGTACTTTGTTGATGCAATGGTAAAAAATTCGTGCGTTGAATCATATTTGGTATTGTGTTGTTGAATGGAAAAATGTATTTTTGTTGTTCAATGGTAAAAATTCAGTAAGTTGAATTATATTTGGTATTTTGTTGTTCAATGGTAAAAATTCATACGTTGAATCATATTTGGTATTGTGTTAAAACTGTGATTGTTCAATGGTAAAAAATTCGTACGTTGAATCACATTTGGTAAAAATAATCCGCTCCTTTTTCAATTATAGACGTTGTGGTGGTAAGTATGATCATGCTTTACTTGAGGGGAATCTATATATATATCTATATATGGCTGCCTCTTTTTCTTCTATCACACTGTACATCCTCCTATGTATCTATCTATCATCTATATCCTCCCATGCATGAATCGAACCCTCTTTGTCGTCTCCCGGTGTTCGGAACCTTTAAATCCATCATTATATATGAGCACTGTCTTCATTTTCAAAACATTCATTGATACTCTTTCGCACATCCCAAACCCACTCTTGCATTTTGTATTTGTGGTTGATCTAGCTTTTTCTTTAACTTGTTGGATTTGTTCAAACACTTAATCTATAAATATTTGACTTATTGGATTTGTTCAAACACTTAATCTATAAGTAACATTGTTATATTTATTTTATATTCATGTTTTATTCTTTGGTTTTGTTTCCATATATTGGAGTAAAATTCCACTGACGTATCTCATCTATTTTTCGGTATTTGTCTAGGCTTAAGATATAATGCTTTTAAGTTTTTATGTTTTATTTTTTATAAGCCATATCTAAGTCATAGTGTTTTTTAGATTTCTATGTTCTATTCTTCTTCCATAATTCAAATCTGTATTCTTAGTTAGAATATCTATGTGTTTTTGTATGGTGTATTTTTCTGCATATTTTTAAATGAAAGAATCTTTTGTTTGTTTATGTCATATCATAGTGTGCTTATGCTAATTAGATGAAATAAGCTGTAGTGAAACATAATATAATGTTGAAATCTTTTGCATGTCTAATGTGTATGTGTTTTATGTATGTATTTTTCCCTTTTGTATATTTTATATGATAATAGTATGTTTATTGTTTCTTTGATGATATAATGATCATTTTAGATAATAGACAAATATCTTTATATCAATTGCATGTTCCCACATCATGTGACTGGTTCAAGTGAAACGATTAAATAATCATTAACGACAACAATAACGATATAAGAGAGATATGTGACGGTGATGTTTATATATATACATAGACACGTACATATAGAGACGCTAAATAAATATGACCACAAGATATAGATGATAAAAATATGAATGACGTATTTATGATATTTACAACCGATATATTCGTGATAAACGGGATATTGTACGTATTTATTCATGTTGTTAGCGATAAGTAGCGACATACATGAATTTTATACATATTATACGTACATATACGGATGATGATGATGCACGCAGATGTGATGAGATATGGCGTGCTGATGATGGTGTACATCGGCGCTGCAAAAGATATATAAAGATTATATATATAAACGGTGATATACATATATACATATATACCGGATACACATATTAATACACACATATACATATTACGGCATTTACTATTTATGTTCTTGTGATATTTACATATATATATGTTGATAATGTGACCAGAGTGATGTTTATATATATATATATATATATATATATATATATTATATATATATATTTATTTATTATATATATATTATATATATATATATATATATTTATTATATATATATATATATATATATATATATATATATATATATATATATATATATTTATATAGATGAGTGTGTGTTTTATTTATAGATGGACGAGAGAGAGAGAGAGAGAGAGAGAGAGATATATATATAAATGAGAGAGAGATGTATGTGAGAGAGAGGGAACGGAGGCCTGTATAAGAGAGAGATGTGAGAGAGAGAGGGGAGAGGGCCGGAGAGACAGTGAGATGAGAGAGGGGACTGATAACAGAGAGAGAGAGAGAGATGTGTCAGATAAATATGTGAGAGAGAAAATGATACGCTTGTTAAAATATATATATATATTTATTATATATATATATATATATATATATACAAAGTATATATAACGAAACACACATGTATATATATGTATCTATATATATATATATATATATATATATATATATATATATTTAAATGATATATATTTTATATATAATATATATATATATATAAATATATATTTATAATATATATATATATATAAAAAATATATATATATATATTTATAAATTTATATATATATATTTATATATATATATATATATATATATATATATATATATATATATATATATATACGTAAATAAGAGATGTATATATATATATATATATTATTTATATATATATACACGTTATCTAAAGTATATATATATATTTATATCCCCGTAAATATATATATATATCTATGTGTGTACATTAAGTATATATATATATATATATATATATATTTTTTAATGTATATATATTATTTATTAATATATATATATATATATATATATATATTAATAAAATCTTTCTTATTTCAATTATATATAAGAACAAACGAGAAAAAAATAAATATAAATGAAATTGTATCGCAGCACAAACTTAAATATTAAGATAAGTGTTCGAAAATATATATATATATATATAAGAGAATTCAGGCACACAGATTGGGCCCGAACTTCCACATCCTACCCTCCGAGCTTTAAATTCAATCAATGAAATCAATTGTCAGTTTCTATAGTATAAATTTTGATACATCTCTCAAAATTTTGATCCCCGAATAAAATAAACTACGAATGGAAGTGAGACTAGGATAGACCGGCTCTTCCTAGCTCTAGCTCTCGCTCTATTTATTCTACCCTGGGAAGCTACCAACAACTCCCCTGAAAATGGTGATTGAGTCCACCGGACTCCACGTAAACCAAGATTGAGTGCTCCCCTCTCTGAGTCACTGGCTACCTCCGGAATTCGAATTTCTAGAGAGAAACCTTGGGGATCCTTCGGCTACTTGTGGAATTCAAATTACTAGAGAGAATATTTGGGATCCTTTAGCTGCCTTTGAGGGTGAACAATCCTCTTTTAATTTCTCCTTGTTGTCTCCTCCAACTCTTTGTGTATAAAAATCATTATAAAAATTCTTAATAAATCATGATTTTATGCACCTTTGAACCTTATATTAGGCACTCACAAGTATGTTAGCCTTTAATCACCATCTATACTAGCATCATAAACCCAAATAATAATAATAATGCAAGAAAAAGAGATCTAAGAGAGGCAAAAAGGTGACTATTAACCCCCTCCAAATATTTCTAATGATGGAGTTCATCAACCACTATGGAGCTCCAATGGAGGTAAGTGAGGAGCTCTACCACATGAAAATAGAAATGAGTTTGGATGAGCCTCTTTTGTCCTTATAAGCTTTTGAAATGACTTTTTTGTCCCGTAGATGAAAACAATAAGACATTTTTTCCTTTTGAAATCTTTTGACTTTGAAACAAATTTTGAAATAAGACAACTTGCCTTACTTTATTCATCTAAGTATGCTAACTCCCTTTAGAAGACTTATATGGTGAAAATGAAGGATTATTTTCCTTGTTTGATGACAAATTGGACTTTTCAAAGGAAAAACAATGACACATAGACAAAAGACCTAGATGAGATTGAGTGAATGGCCTAATACTTCTAAATTAAAATGAATGGGATGACCTTTTAAAGTGATGATGGCCATGGATGAGATGAAGGGAGCAGCATTTCCGACCTAGACTCTTCGAGTGGCCAAAATTTATTTTGAATACTTTTTTGAAAAGACCAAATTTTTTTATCCTATGACTACTAGAAAATTAACCGAAAGAGTATGTTTGATCACCGACACATTGACAATAATAGGTTACGGTGGTTTTAAAAACAATTATGTTGAAGAATGGGTACCCCTTACCCAAGTTATATGATCTATTGTGCGAGCAAGATAACTACTTAAGCAAGCTAAAATTAAAATCGTGGTATCACCGAGTTTGAGTAAAAGAAGAGGATACCTACAAGACCACCTTCAAAACTAGACAGTGGTTCGTATGAGTGGTTACTTATAATATTTTTCCTATGTGATGAACCAACTACATTCATGAAGTTAATGAATGATATATTGTGCAATATTATAAGTTCATTTTTTATTGTTTATTCGTGATGATTTACTAGTATACATTGCTACTTAATAGGAGCGCATATCACATTTGATGTAGGTGCTAGAGACTTTAAAGAATAACTAATTGTTGGCACACCTCAAGAAGTGTGATTTTTCACAATATCCTTTGGTATATTTGGCATATTCGATAGGTGGAGGAGAGTTGAAGATATATCCTTCCGGGATGGAGGTCATCAAGAGTTGGTCAATGAAAGGCTTACTAAATATTTTTTGAGGTTAGGAGTTTTTTTTGAGGCAACATAGTACTTGAAGAAATTAATAGAATCAATAGTAGCAACACCACTCCACACCACAATTTCAAGTGGCAATATTTTCCAGGGTGGGGAAAGGGTCAACGAAGATCCTTTGTAGTGTTAAAGAAGAAGATCAATCAAGCATTGGTTCTATCGTAACTAAACTTACGCGTATCCCTTCGAAGTGGAGACATATGCATGTGGGCATGTTATGGGAGTAGTATTGATGCTAATTAATTAAATGGAAACAATAAAAAAATCATACAAATGTAAAATAAAATTAAAATAATAACTGACATACCGATACTAGAAATCTCTAATAAACGAATAAATCAATATAGATCTATTTTAAACTAAATCTTTTATGCACTGATCAATTATGATTTTATTTTATTTTAATCCCTCTCAATAATTAAAAAATATTGTACTAAAATAGAGATATGTGTACTAAAATAGAGATATGCTAATATGTATATCAACCCCGTTAACAAATCACTAGAACCCAAGTAGGTATCAAAATAATGTTTCCACTACATTATGTCCTCCCTAAAAACAAGCATTGAAATTTGAATTTTTAATGGACATCACAAGTGGTGGAAGTTCCATGATAATAGCCTCAAAAATAGATGAAGTGAATTTATCATCATAAGCAATGACTAGATGATTTAGAGACCTTAATTAAATACATGCAAAAACTCAATTTTATCACCATAAGCAACAACAAGGTGTTTTAGAGTCAATTTTTCCTTAATGCACATGACACCCGAACCCAAAAAGAAGAGCTAGAAATAATAGCAAATATCTAACATAATGATAAAGAATGAATAGTTATTAAGTATGCTTATGAAATCCAAAAAAGAAAATATCTAACACAATGATCAAGAATGAATAGTTAGTAAGCATGTTTATGTAATCCCAAAATTTGGGATTTCAACATTTTGTCTTCTTATTCTTATCATGTTGCAAGTGATTGTGATCATGAAATGAAAAAACAACTAAAAGTGGTTTTAAGATACAATAACATTATTCTTGGGCTAAACATTAAGAAGGAATCATGTAGAAGTGTATTTTATCATAAACTAAACTCTTCTTATTAATTTGTGTGCTTTTATATTTAGTGTCTAGTGTCTAACAATGCAATCTAAGATATTTCTATATATTTTGTAACTATAGATGCAAAAAAATAGAATTGAGAATTTGTTCTTATTGTTTAAATCATGTCTACAAATGACTATGGTCACATATGGCAATTATGTAGTCATATATGACAAGTACGTTACCTTAAGCCAGTTAAATTGCATTGTTTCCTATTGCATTATATCAAATATGATTAATTAAAAATGAAATGAGTTATATATGTTATGTCAAAAATTATACGCGGGGATACCCTACTAAAATTGAAATAAGTTGGGGTTGTCAATTACATTGAAAGTATTGAGGAGATTCCATATAGATTAGAGTTGTTGAAAATAATAGTTTTAAGTAGTTTCCACCAAGGGAGGAATAAAATGTAGAGTGAGGTCATAAAGGAGAGAAGTTAGGCCGTAAATGGTAATGGACATGCGTAGCATGCATTTGTATGTAAGGACATGATCTATAGGAATCATATTCAAAATAGAGTAATGCACTAGAAAAACATTATAGTTGTTTGTAAAATACAAAGATGCAATTTTGGGAATTGGTTTCTTCTAAGGAATACATTATTTTAACTATGAATTTTCTCAACTTCTAGGATCATTTTTTTGATAAAATGTTAGTCATTAGATATTGTATCAAAAAAAACAAATAAACATGGACAAAATATATCTAAAATTAGAAGAAAAAAGTAGAAACTTCTTTAAAACCACAAGGACTAAACTATATAGAAAAAAAAATCTTTATAAATATATAAATTAGCAATATAAGATTTAAACGGACTATATTTCCGTAAACTTATAAATTAAGTTTGGCTTTATCTTTACCTTGAGTTGCAAATCATATAAAATTAGGGTAGAGTTTAACTTATAGATGAAATGGAATTTTTCACTAGAATTTGGGGATTCAGTTTCTAACAAGATTACTATAGATATATATTTTTTGAATGTATAGATAGATTCAAACCATGGGACACTAGAATTTGACGTATTAAACAACTTAAACTCAAACTTTTTTAAAGATCTTTTCCAAATTTTAGTTAAAATTAATCAAAAACATTGTGAAAAATTCATTTTGGTCTATTAATTATACTACACATTAAATCATTTGGTCTCTCGGTAACCTTTGTAACACTAGCATACCCCCGAAACAAGGGAAGGGAAAACCAAATTCAGTACATACTTTCTTAAATCATAGGTTAATTCCACAAATCACAGTACTTTAACAAACAAGAAAGAGTTAAATTTTTCATTCAAAATTATGTATTTAACTTGAAAGAATGTTTCACCTAGTATACAATGCATTTTTTTTAGAAAAGCTTTATATATAAAAGATATTTTTAACATTTAATTTATTTTAATTTTAAATTTATAATAAAATTAAAAGAATCAAATTTTGAGCCAAGTTTTCCTTATCATGCTTCATCATATCATCTTGCAGAGTCATAAGAAATTTTTTGAAGAAATAAACACAATTTTTGAGTTTTCTTCCAATTAGGAAATTTCGTAGTGAATCCTGGGCTTGAAACCCGGATTTCACCATGAAATCATTGTAGGTGTGTTTTTTGCATAAAATAACAACTATGCCATATGGTCAAAGTAAATATGGGAAAAAATTTGTATTTAGCTCATTTGATTCAACAATCATCTCCAAATCATCAAAGAAGGATAAAAAGTGACATAGATGGTCTGAAGTCATTTTTGCTACTAAAATTTGCTACTAAATTGCCTTATTTCCGTTTCTACGGTGAGCAACATTTCGTAGCAACTTTGATTTTTTAGGGTTCATTGGAGTTCATCTAGCCACGTGGAGAGTTTAAAGAGTATCGATGGAATATTCCGGTGGAGTTTTTATTCTTTCACAAGGTTGTCTAGTTCAACAAATTTTCGGAATGAAGATAGTTAGCAAATATCATGACATTGTTTCTTTAAAAATAGGATGATTAGTTTCTTAATTTAGTGGGGGGTATATATGCCTTGATGATGGTTAGTTCCACTTGATCACTTAACTATTTTTTTTATGTAGCTATGAGGAATTTTTCAGTTATTGAATGTAATAAATAAGTGGAATAATCCTAGTAGGTCTCTAATTCATAAAGTCAATAGGTGTCATTTTCATTCCCATGTATTTTGCTTCTTGTTAAGATAGGTGCCGGCAAAAATAGTTCGATGATCTAGCCATGTAGGCAGATCCAATGTAAGGTGACTAAATCCTATTTATAGGCGGAATTTCAAAGAATTTGGGGTTGGAAGAAGTTATTCTACACTACTACTATTATAAAATTTTTCTCGATCCATAATATACGAGTGGTTGTGTGCTTTCTTCTTACTGAGATTCATCTGATGTTTTTATGAGATTTGTCCTATGTATCTTGCTATATTTCTTTCAGTATCTTAATGTTTAATTACTCATAATTCATTTAAATCATGCTCTGACTTCCTTTAAGAATTAATCTATTGCATATCTGTGTGCATTGTCATATCACTAAAAAAACCACATGCCTCAACTTCCACAAGGAGAACCATGACACTGAGTTTCCTAGCACTGACTCCATAAGCCCAATGGTAGTAAACCCTATACATTTTTCGCTTGCATACAAACACATTCAAGACACTATTATAGAGTTAGTCATTTGATTGAATTATATTTGAACAAATCATATTTACCTTTGAGAGAGACCTCTCAGGCCAAAAAGGCTAATTTTCAGTCAAAAGTTGGTTTGAAAGAGTTACCCTATGGTGTCTAGTGGAGCATCCCATCTATATTGACTTAGTGATAACACCTCCAATGACATTGGTTCACTATGTTGGTGCAAAGGTGTTTCATCTTGATGCATGAGAGGTTTCTCCTCTATTTCACTTTGTTCAACAATAGTGTCAAGTGTAAGTACACTTTTGATATATTTGGGTGCAAATACATATCTCTTTCCCTTCTCATAGGTATGAGTGAACTCAAAAACCCTAGGAGGCTTTGAAATTTGAGTTTTCATGCTATAAGATCCAACCTCCATTGGTTGTGCTGACAGTGATGGTGATAGGGTGCTATGCTGACATGAGGGCTAGTGGTGGGAATTGTTGCTACTCTTTCCATAAATGTTTCCAAAGTCCTGTTGATGGATGAAAGGTGATGAAACACAATGAGTCTGACTAGACCACGGTGAAAAATACTTGGGTAATGATCTTGTTTTCTACTTTGAACCTCCTCAGTCATTTTAATCAAAATTTTGTATAAGTAATGTGGAAATTCAAGTGGTTTGGTAGAACGGAAATGCATCAACAGCCTAGAATGGTACCTATAAAACCTGGAAAATCTCCCTTCACATGTGAAATATTTCATTATTAACATCATCAAAGGAGAAAATTTGTTAAGGAGGTGTCTGAAAGGGAAGAGGTACTATGGTTTCTCCTTAGCCTGAGGTTTGAGAAATAGTTCGTAATTTTGAAGGTCTAAGTCCATGGCCTTGAACCACTTTTATGTGTGACTAGGAATACATGTTGCTGAAGAAATCATAGTTGCTGATAGATTAAATGCCACACCTACAATGATGACCTTTCCCATGTTGAGATTAGAGGCACATGGGTTTGTAAGTTGAATATGATACCCTTCCTCCGTGATCTTCTCACAGAACCTCAATTATCTAGTCCTCTCAAAACATCTTTTGGCCATGGGTGAAGCATTGATTTATTGCATGGTGCGGGGTTCTAATCTGAGGTGGAACCCTCCCTTGAGGTTTTTCTTCTCACTCTCCATCTTGTATATCAGTGAAAGGATGAAAACCTAGTGTGTAGATGGAATGGGTATGTGTAGTGTAATTTGGGAAAAAAGAGAGTACAGTGATGTGGTAGACTTAGTGGGTGAGATGAAGTTTTTTAAATCCAAGTAAAATTCTGCAAAAACTTCAGGAGATAGGCTTGCATTTTGAATCCATGATATGAGTGAAATCAAGTGAAGTGAATATGAAGAAGGTGGTCAAATGAGGGAAACACGAGAATTTTTCATTTAACTCTTGAAAACTGGCTAAAAATTAGGGTTTGGTGAAAATGGCTCTTAGGAAGGATATGTATGGTGGGGGATGGTAGTATTATGTATGTGGGATATGTATAATAGTGTTATATCAGAGGGTTAGGGTTTGGTTCGCTGAAATATTTTAATGATGTAAAGAAGTGAATTTATAATGGAGAATGAAGTGAGCATGAAAATCAATAGTAAGCTTGATAAATTGACCACAAGAGGGTATGAGAAGCTTACTTACTATTGTATGAGCTTAAAAAACTATTTCCAATGAGCCTTGAACTTGTTTGAGTAGTTTGGGAGCCAAAATACCGTAATTCAACACTTTCTAGATGTGTAACACACCCCAAGAAAAAGCGTAACAATGTGTTCCAGAAGTGTAACAACGTGCTACATAAGCGTAAAAATTGTTCCAGAAGCATAACAACTGTTCCAGAAATGTAACAACGTGATACAGAAGCATAACAACTATTGCAGAAACATAACAATGTGCTCCAGAATCGTATCAAAGGTTAGCTAAAGCATATCAACTGTGATATGGAGTAGTTTCTTGCCTTTTTTTCAAACCGTTGACCACTATGGAGTCCAATGGAGGTAAGAGAGGAGCTCTACCACACATGAAAATAGAATAATGAGTTTGGATGAGACTCTTTTTTCCTTTATAAGATTTGAAATTATTTTTCTGTCGTGTAGTGAAAACAATAAGACAATTTTTCCTTTTGAAATATTTTGACTTTGAAAAAAAATTTGAAATAAGACAACTTACCTTAATTTATTCAGCTAAGTATGATGACTCTAGACTTATATGGTGAAAATGAAGGATTATTTGCATTGTTTGATGACAAATTGGACTTTTTAAAGCAAAAACAATGACACCCAGACAACAGAGCTAGATGAGATGGAGTGAATGACCTAATAATTCTAAATGACAATGAATGGAATGACCTTTAAAGTGATGATGTCCTTATATGAGATGAAGGGAACAACATTTCTAACCTAGACTCCTTCAGTGACCAAAATTTATTTTGAAAACTTGTTTGAAAAGACCAAAAATTTTGACCTATGACTACTAGCAACTTAACTGAAAGAGCATGTTTGATCACTGACATATTGACACCAATAGGTTTCAGGGTTTTAAACAAAATTATGTTGAATAATGTGTGCCCCTTACCTAGGATAGATGATCTATTGTGCAACAAGATAAATATTTAAGCAATCTAGACTTAAAATCAGGGTATCACCAAGTTTGAGTCAAAGAACAGGATACCTACAAGACCACCTTCAAAACTAGACAAGGTTCGTATGAGTGTTTAGCTATAATATTTGGCCTATGTGATGAACCAACTACATTCATGAAGTTAATGAATTATATATTGTGCAATTTTATAAGTTCATTTTTTATTGTTTATTCAGATGATTTGCTAGTATATATTGCTACTTAATAGGAGCACATATCACATTTGATGTAGGTGCTAGAGAGTTTAAAGAAGCACTAATTGTTGGCACACCTCAAGAAGTGTGATTTTTCACAATATCCTTTGGTTTATTTGGGATATGTGATAGGTGGAGGAGAGTTGAAGATAGATCCTTCCAAGATGGAGGTCATCAAGAATTGGTCGGTAAGGCTTACTAAATATTTTTGAGGTTAGGAGTTTTTTTGAGGCGGCATAGTACTTAAAGAAATTAATAGACTTTTTTTTTAGTGGTAGCAACACCACTCCACACCACAATGTCAAGAGGGAAAATTTTCCAGTGGGGAAAGGGTCAACGAAGATCCTTTATAGTGTTAAAGAAGAATATCAATCAAGCATTTGTTCTAGCATAACTAAACTTACAATATCCCTTCGTAGTGGAGACATATGCATGTGGGCATGCTATGGGAGTAGTCTTGATGCAAATTAATTAAATGGAAAAAATACAAAATTCACACAAATGTAAAATAAAATTAAAATAATAACTCGCCATACTAATACTAGAAATCTCTAATAAAAGAATAAATCAATATAGATCTATTTCAACCTAGATATTCTATGCACTAATCAATTATGATTTTATTTCATTTTAATCCCTCTCAATGATTAAAAAGTATTGTACTAAAACATATATATGCTAATATGTATATCAACCTCATTAACAAATCACTAGATCCCAAGTAGGTATCAAAATAGTGTTGCCACTACATTATGTCCTCCCTAAAAGCAAGCATTGAAATTTGAATTTTGAATGGACACACACTTGACAAGTGGTGGAAGTTCCATGATAATAGCCTCAAACATAGATGAAGTGATTTTATCGTCATAAGCAACAACTAGATGATTTAGAGTCCTTAATTAAATACATGAAAACTCAATTTTATCACCATAAGCAACAACTAGGTGATTCAGAGTCAAGTTTTCCTTAATGAACATGACAATGGAACCGAAATAGGAGATCTAGAAATAATAGCAAATATTAACACACTGATAAAGAATGAATAGTTATTAAGTATGATTATGAAATCCAAAAATAAAATATTTAACACATTGATCAAGAATGAATAGTTAGTAAGTGTGTTTAAGAAATCCAATAATTTGGGATTTTAACTTTTTGTCTTCTTATTCTTATCATGTTGCAAGTGATTTTGATCATGAAATGAAAAGACAACCAAAAGTGGTTTTAATATACAATAACATTATTCTTGGGATAAAATTAAGAAGGAATCATGTAGAAGTGTATTTTATCATAAACTAAACTCTTCTTATTAATTTGTGTGCTTTTATATTTAGTGTCTAGTGCCTGGCAATGAAATTTAAGATATTTCTATAGATTTTGTAACTATAGATGAAAAAAATAGAATTGAGAATTTGTTCTTATTGTTTAAATCATGTCTACAAATGACTATGGTCACATATGGCAATTATGTAGTCATATATGGAAATTATGTTTCCTTGAGCCAGTTAAATTGCATTGTTTCCTATTGCATTATATCAAATATGATTAATTAAAAATGAAATGAGTTATAGATGTTATGTCAAAAATTATAAGGGGATACCCTACTAAAAATGAAATAAGTTGGGTTGTAAATTACATTTAAAGTATTGAGGAGATTCCCTATAGATTAGAGCTATTGAAAATAATATTTTTTAAGTAATTTCCACTTAGGGAGGAATAAAATGTAGAGTGAGCTCATAAAGGAGAGAAGTTATTCCCTAAAATAGAATGGAAATGTGTAGCATGAAAATATATTTGTATGTAAGGACATGATCTAAAGGAATCATATTGTAAATGGAATAATGAACTACAAAAAAATTATAGTTGTTTGTAAAATACAAAGATGCAATTTTGGAAATTGGTTTCTTCTAAGGAATACATTCTTTTAACTATGAATTTTCTCAACCTCTAGGATCATTTTTTTGATAAAATGTTAGCTATTAGATATTGTATCAAAAAACCAAATAAACATGGACAAAATATATCTAATATTAGAATAAAAAGTAGAAACTTCTTTAAAACCACACGAACTATTTAAACAAAAAAAAATTATAAATGTATGAATTAGCAATATAAAAATTAAAAGGAGTATATTTCCAATGTAAATTTATAGATTAAGTTTGGCCTTATATTTATCTTGAGTTGCAAATCATATTAAATTAGGGTAGTGTTTAACTTATAGATGAAATGACATTTTTTCAGAAGAATTTGGGGATTCAGTTTCGAACAAGATTATGATTATTTTTTGTTTAAAATATATTTTTGAATGTATAAATAGATTCAAACTCGAGGACACTAGAATTTGATGTATTAAACAACTTAAACTCAAGCTTTTAAATATCTTTACCAAATTTTAGTTAAAATTAACCAAAAACAATGTGAAAAAATCATTTTTGTCTATTAATTATACTACACATTAAATTAGTATTGAAAATAGATAAAATAACTAATTTAAGAATAGGTAAAATATAACATCATATTGAAAAACTTGTGATTTTCAATTAAAAAAAAATAAAACTTAAAAGAGTAATTCTATTGGTAATGAAGACTATCAATTATATTGAATTTGTTAAGATAGAAATAAAGAAATGCTTCTTTGGTAACCTTGTAATACTAGCATACCTCTGAAAAAGAGGAAGGGAACACCTAAATCAGTCATACTTTCTTAAATCATAGGTTAATTCCACAAATCAAAATACTTTAACAAACAAAAAATATTTAAAATTTCATTCAAAATTATGTATTTAACTTAAAAGAATGTTTCGGATAGTATACAAAGCATTTTTTTGAGAAGAGCTTAATATATAAAACATATTTTTTATATTTAATTTATTTTAATTTTAAATTTATAATAAAATTAAAAGAACAAATATAAAATTTAAATTTAATTAATAATTTATATATTATTTAAATAAGAATATATTAAAAAAATATATTAAAATTAAAATTAATACGTATATTTATTTTCAAGTAAATTTAAATTAATATTAAAAAAATAGTTAGTATAAATCAAACTTTGATTAACCTATGGAAAAAAATTTAAAAATCTTATAGCCAAAATTATAAACTTACTTTAAAATTTTGTAGAAAAGTATCAGCCTATTTTGATCCTATTATATGTAACATTAAATTGATATCTGATATGTTTTATATATATATATATATATATATATATATATATATATATATATGAGCTTAAAATGTTATCTATTTAAAAAAAAACTATTTTTTTATTATCTCAAATATTTATTTACTAGCTAAATATATACTAAAATGTTAGTAATGGAGATTTGATTATACAAAATATTGTGCTACGGAATTCATAAATTTCAAATTTCAAGTGAAGTAGAAAAACCATAAGTTCACCAAAACCATGAAGAGAATGTGGAAATATCAATAATTTTTGGAATGGCCAAATTGATTGGAGGTGTAGAATTTGGATTTTTGCATAAACACTTCTTTAGGTTCTTCTACCTGACAAGCATAGATCCATCTTAAGTACAAATCTAACATGAGCCAAGAGAGATGAAATTTATAAAAATATGAAGAGAGCTAGAGACAATGGTTGCACACAACAAGCACACACTGTTATTTTATTAATCACAGCAGTTACAATATATAGTACATAGAAAACTGAATTCGACAAATGATGGCTCAGACATGACACAATACACAATTCCAATTCATACCACAGGAATCAACAACTTCTAGATTGGAATCTTAGGACTCACAATGACACTTACATATGATATGGAAGCATTACTTCCAACACAAATTTCTTGACCTACATATGACATGGAAGCATCACTACACAATACACTTCCAATTCATAACATAGGAATCAACAACTTATGGATTAACACCTTTGGACTCACAATGACACTTACATATGACATGCAAGCATTACTTCCAACACAAATTTCTTCACCTACATATGACATGAAAGCATCACTTCCAACACAAATTCCTTTAGGTGCAAAATACAATGAAACTTTTTTAGAGTGGAAAATATAATGTGTTATTTTTCATTGTTTAAGTTGTATTTTTGAATACTAAATAGTGTATATAGGACCAAATAAAAAATTTACCCATAAAAATTTATTTTTTTCTATATATATATAAATATATGAAGTTGATATGGACATAAATTAATTAACATAAATCTTCAAATAGTATATTTAAATATTTTATTGAAATCTTTTTGAAAAATATAAGATGTAAACATCTCATTCATACAGTTTTTTTACTTTTAATTAGTTTAGAGTATATTCATTTTTTATAATTATAGTGCACATTAATTTTCTATTTAGAACATACACATGTCATACTAGGTGGGTTGTAGAATGAGCCTTCGAGGTTGTAGAGTAAGTTGTAAAAAAAAAAAAAAAAAAAAAAATGTTATTATAAAATTATATAGGGTGAGTTGTAACAATAATTTAAATTTTCTTAACCTCTTACTTTATATTAAAAATTAAATTTTCAAAACACCTATTTGAATTTTCAATCAAATTTTATTTTAATAAACATTTATCATAATTATTATATCATCTACAATTCTCAAATATTTCATTTGAATGCATCATCGAAATTGATGGCAGAAACAATGCTCTAATTGGAAACGGAAACAGTTGAGGAACGCACACCTAATTGCTGACAGCAGAAGGCAGAGGACCAGAAAGGGCCTGCGCCAAGATTAATAAAGTACTTGTTATTACCGAATATCAAAGATTACACCTTAAATTAAAATTCAACCGTCAACATTCAAAATTTAAATTTAAGAAAACCCAACTCTTTTGAACCAGATGACGTGGATGTGGAAAAACAATTTCTTGAAAAGCATCTCAAGCTTCTTTTTTTGGTTATAGACGTTGTGGCGGTAAGCTGTGATCCGCTCCTTTTAACGGTCCATCAAACTTTTTGGTGAGGGAATCTGTATATATATATGGCTGCCTCTCAACGAATATTTCCAAGTTTATCTTATTTTTCTTCTATCATCTATATGTTTCAAGTTCATCCTCCACTTCTTCTTTTATCATCTGTACATCTTCCTCTTCTTCTTCTATCATCTATTTTCTCTGTAACTAGAGAATGTCAATGCTTTCGGTAACTGTGACTGCAAGTGCTTTATCTGGTGGGTCTTTGTCTGTAGTTTTTGATAGAGACGACTGAATTGACCATCGGCCACAAGGATGGATGCATGGACGAATGAAAGACGTTTTGTCATCAATTGAGAGGAGGAGGGAACAAGAGAGTATTTGAGAGTATTTGTTGCAGGTATGTGTTTCTTATATTTATATTATATTCTTCAGTTTAAAGTGAATTGAATTTTTCAATGTCCTTTTTGAATTGAATTAAATTCTCAATGTTCTTGTCCTTCCTCGTCAAAGCCCATGACCCACCATATCAATCTGCCATACCTGAAATTGACCTTCCCCTCACCTTGTTTTGACGTGATTTCCCCTCACCTGTCTTGTCATGTTTTTATACCTTTGATCTTTAATCTTAGATCATCTCTGAACTACGTCTCCTCCTTTAGTATCTGCCTCGCCTAATCTTTATGCTGGATCCCTAATTGCATTAATCTACCATGTCCCTTGATCTTGAATCTTTAATTTCTCTGTTCTGTTCTGGCTACCCAATCCCATTAATTTTTTTTAATTTTTACTTTTCTGTTAAATTTTTACTTTTCTTTCGATTTTATATATGTGAATGTTATATATTCTTGCCCTGACCTGATCTCGTTTATCTTCATTTCGATCTTCTTGCCCTGATCTCAAAATAACAAAGTCACCTGTTTCTTGCCCTGATCTCGAAACGAAGTCACGTTGTGGGGTACAAGTGTTTTGAGCAAGTTTTCTTGAATGGGAAAATCACCAACAAACAAAATCATATTTGATATCTGATATTCCAAAGTTGAATCATATTTGGTATTGTGTTGTTGAATGGGAAAATGTATTTTGTTGTTCAATTGTAAAAATTGGTACGTTGAATTATATTTGGTATTTTGCTGTTCAAAGGAAAAATGTATTTCGTTGTTCAATGGAAAAATGTATTTCGTTGTTCAATGGTAAAAATTCATACGTTGAATCATATTTGGTATTTTTTTGTTTAATGGAAAAAATCTTACGTTGAATCATATTTGGTATTTTCCTCAATTGGAAAACCGTACATTGTCTTTCACTTTCTCGCCGTACATCCACTTTTCCATGATTTTATTTTAGGTCTTTAAATATTTATTTTATATTCATGTTTTATTTTTTGGTTTTGTTTCCATATATTGGAGTAAAATTTCGTAACGTATCTCATCCATCCTTCCGTATTTGTCTAGCCTTACTTGTCAATCTAAGTTGTGTTTTTAGATTTCTATGCTCTATTCTTTATCCATAATTCAAATCTGTATTTTTAGTTATAATGTCTATGTGTTTTTGTATGGTGTATTTTCTGCATACTTGTAACTTTTGTTTGTTTATGTCATATAGTGGTGTAATTATGCTAATTAGATGAAATAATTGTAGTGAAACATAATATAATGTTGAAATCTTTTACATGTCTAATATGTATATGTTTATGTATGTATTTTTTTTCTTTTGTATATTTTATATGATAATAATATGTTTACTGTTTCTTTGATGATATAATGATTGTGTCTTTTTAGAGAGAGAGAGAGAGTGTGTGTGTGTGAGAGAGAGAGAGAGAGAGAGAGGGAGTGTGTGTGAGAGAGAGAGAGAGGTAGGCGGGGACGAGAGAGAGAGAGAGAGGGAGTGTATGTGTGACAAAAAGAGAGAAAGGGGGAGGGGGAAAGGGCGAGAGAGGGTGTGTGTGTGTGTGTGTGCGAGAGAGAGAGAGATATGGGGGGAGAGGGAGCTAGAGAGAGAGAGCAAAGGGGGAGGAGAGAGAGAGAGTGGGGGGATGGAGGGGTGGAGAGAGAGAGAGGGTGATGGAGTGGGGGGTGGCAGAGAGGTGAGAGAGAGGGTGATGGAGTGGGGGGCGGGAGAGTGGTGAGAGAAAGATATAGAGAGAGAGAGCCTAGCTAGGTGGAGAGAGAGAGAGGGTGGTGAGAGAAAGATATATATAGAGAGAGAGAGAGAGAGGGAGAGAGAGGGGGGGAGAAGGGGAGAGAGAGAGAGAGGGAGAGAGAGGGGGGGAGAAGGGGAGAGAGAGAGAGAGATATGGGGGTGAGAGAGAGAGATATGGAGAGGGGAAAGAAAGAGAGGGGGGGTGAGAGAGAGAGAGGGAAGAGAGAGGGAAGAGAGAGAGAGAGAGAGAGATGAGAGAGAGAGAGGAGGGGACAAAGAGAGGGGCGGGACGGGAAAGAGAGAGGGGGAGAGAGAGAGTGTGTGTGAGAAAGAGAGAGAGAGGAGACACAGAGAGGGAGAGAGAGAGGGAGGGGGGGTGTGAGAGGTTGGGGGGAGAGAGAGAGAGAGAGAGGGTAAGGAGAGAGGTGGGGGAGAGAGAGAGGGGGTGGGAGATAGAGAGAGGGACAAAGAGAGAGAGAGAGAGAAAGAGTGGTGACAGAAAGATATAGAGAGAGAGCCTACCTAGGGGGAGAGAGAGAGAGGGTGGTGAGAGAAAGATATATAGAGAGAGAGAGGGAGAAAGAGGGGGGGAGAGGGGGAGGGAGAGAGAGAGAGATATGGGGGTGAGAGAGAGATATGGAGAGGGGAGAGAAAGAGGGGGGGAACGAGAGAGAGAGAGAGGGAAGAGATAGTGCGAGAGAGAGAGAGAGAGAGAGCGAGAGAGATGAGAGAGAGAGAGGAGGGGACAGAGAGAGGGTCAGGAGGGGAAAGAGAGAGGGGGAGAGAGAGTGTGTGTGTGAGAAAGAGAGAGAGAGGAGACACAGAGAGGGAGAGATGGAGAGAGAGAGAGAGTGGGGGGCATGAGAGCTTGGGTAGAGAGAGAGAGAGGGCGGGGGTGTGAGAGGTTGGGGAGAGAGAGAGGGGGCAGGAGATAGAAGGGGGGGAAGAGAGAGGGACAAAGAGAGAGAGAGAGAGAGAGAGAGAGAGAGATAAGGGGGGGAGAGAAAGGGAGAGAAAGAGAGAGTGGGGAGAGAGAGAGAGAGAGAGAGGGAGGTCTGAGAAAGAGGGAGAGAGGAAGAGAGAGAGAGAGAGAGAGAGCGTGTGAGTGAGGGAGATATATATATATATATATATATATATATATATATATATAAGGTGGTTGAGAGAGTGAGATGGAGAGGGGAGAGAAAGAGAATGGGGGATGAGAGAGAGAGGGACAGAGTGCGAGGGTGGGAGAGAGAGAGTGCAAGGGTGGGGGGAGAGAGTGAGTGAGGGTTGGAGAGAGAGAGCAAGAGAGAGAGATAGGGGGTGAGAGAGTGAGATGGAGAGGGAGAGAGGGAGTGTGTGTGTGTGTGTGAGAGAGAGAGAGAGAGAGCGAGGGGGAGAGAGAGAGATATGGAGAGGGGAGAGAAAGAGAGGGGGGCCAGAGAGAGAGAGGGAAGAGAGAGTGCATGTGCGAGAGAGAGAGAGAGAGCCTAGCTAGGGGAGAGAGAGAGAGGGTGAGAGAAAGATAGATAGAGAGAGGGTGGGGGAGAGAGGGAGAGAGAGAGAGAGAGATATGGAGAGGGGAGAGAGAGGGGGGGGGAGAGAGAGAGAGAGGGTGTGAGAGGTTGGGGAGTGAGAGAGAGAGAGAGGGGGTGGGAGATAGAGGGGGGAAGAGAGAGAGAGAGGGAGAGAGTGAGGGGGAAAGAGAGAGAGAGAGAGGACGGGGGTGGATACAGAGAGACAGGGCGATGGATGGAGAGAGAGAGAGAGAGAGAGAGATGGGGGGAGAGGTATAGGGAGAGAGATAATGGGGGGAGAGAGAGGGGGGGGAGAGAAAGGGGGCTGAGAGAGAGAGAGAGAGAGAAAGAGGGGCGAGGGTCGCGGAGAGAGAGAGAGAGAGAGAGAGGGAGGGGGGAGAGAGATATAGAGGGAGAGGGGTTGTGAGGAGGGGTGGGGAGAGAGAAGGGGGGACAGAGGGTGAGAGAGAGAGAGATATATGGGGGGAGAGAGAGAGAGCGTGAGTGAGGGGGGTATAGGGAGGGACAGATATATATATATATATCCCTCCTTATATATATATATATATATATATATATATATATATCCCCCTCACTCACGCTCTCTCTCTCCCTCCCATATATCTCTCTCTCTCTTGACCTCTATCCCACCTTCTCTCTCCCCACCCCTGCTCCCCCCCCCCCAAACCCCTTCTCCCTCTCTATCTCTTGGGGAAAGAGAGTGAGATGGAGAGGGGAGAGAATGATAAGGGGGGACAATAGACAAAGAGGGGAGAGAGAGAGAGAGAGGGAGAGAGAGGGAGAGATAGAGAGAGAGAAAGAGAGAGAGCATGAGGGTGGGAGAGAGAGAGAGTAGAAGGGTGGGGGGAGAGAGAGAGTGAGGGTCGGAGAGAGAGAGAGAGAGAGAGAGAGAGAGATAGGGGGACGAGAGAGTGAGATGGAGAGGGAGAGAGGGAGAGAGGGAGTGTGTGTGTGTGTGAGAGAGAGAGAGAGAGGGAGAGGGAGAGAGGGAGTGTGTGTGTGTGAGAGAGAGAGAGAGAGGGAGTGTGTGTGTGTGTGTGTGTGTGAGAGAGAGAGAGAGATATGGGGGGAGAGAGAGCTAGAGAGAGGGAGCGAGGGGAGGAGGAGAGAGAGAGAGAGGGGGGGTGGAGCAGTGGAAATAAAGAGAGGGGGATGGAGTGGGGGGAGGAGAGAGGGAGAGAGAGAGGCGAGAGAGGCAAGAGAGCGAGGTAGAGAGAGGGGGGTGGAGAGAGATAGAGAGAGAGAGAGAGGCGAGAGAGGCAAGAGAGCGAGGTAGAGAGAGGGGGGTGGAGAGAGATAGAGAGAGAGAGAGAGAGTGGTGAGAGAGAGAGAGAGAGAGAGAGAGAGAGAGAGAGAGAGAGGGGGGAGGGGAGAGGGGGAGAAGGAGAGACATAGAGAGAGAGGGGGGTGAACATAGGTAGACATAGAGAGAGGGGGGGGAGAGAGAGAGAGAGCCGGGGGGGTGGGGCGAGGGGAGAGAGAGAGCCGGGGGGAGAGAGAATTAGAGAGAAAGTGAGGGTCAGAGAGAGAGAGAGAGAGAGATAGGGGGACGAGAGGGAGAGAGGGAGTGTGTGTGTATGAGAGAGAGAGAGTGGGAGAGGGGGAGAGGGAGTGTGTGTGTGTGTGTGTGTGTGTGTGAGAGAGAGAGAGAGAGAGATGGTAGGGGAGAGAGAGAGAGATAGAGATGGGGGGAGAGAGAGCTAGAGAGAGAGAGCGAGGGGGGAGGAGAGAGAGAAAGAGAGGGGGATGGAGGGGTGGAGAGAGAGAGGGGGATGGAGTGGGGGGGAGAGAGGGATAGAGAGAGGCGAGAGAGGCAAGAGAGCAGGGTAGAGAGATGGGGGAGGAGAGAGAGAGAGAGAGAGTGGTGAGAGAAAGATAGAGAGAGAGAGGATGGTGAGAGAAAGATAGATAGAGCGAGAGGGGAAGAGAGGGGGGGAGAGGGGGAGAGATATGGGGGGTGAGAGAGAGATATGGAGAGGGGAGAGAAAGAGAGAAAAGAGAGAGAGATAGAGAGAGCGAGGGTTGGAGAGAAATATAGAGAGAGCGCGATAGATATGAGAGAGAGAGAGAGGAGGGGACAAAGAGAGGGGCATGAGGGGAAAGAGAGAGGGAGGGAGAGAGAGAGTGTGTGTGTTTGTGTGAGAGAGAGAGAGAGAGAGATAGAGAGAGAGTGAGAGGTTGGGGGAGAGAGAGAGAGGGGGAGGGGAGAGTGCGAGAGAGAGAGAGAGAGAGAGAGAGAGAGAGAGAGAGAGCAAGAGAGAGAGAGAGAGAGAGAGAGAGCCATGGGGACATCTCTTTTACTTCACGAAGGGTGTTATTTTCTAAATTGCGAGAAAATCGGAAATTAAATTATTGGCTAGAAATGACAGAAGGAAACTGGCAAATTATTGGCTGAAATGTGTATGGCCAAGCAGCCAGGGGTTGAATATAGTACATGAAATGAGGTTTGGAAGCGGAAAGAGGTGGTTAAACTCTTACAAAACTTTATGATAGCATGAGAAATGGCTTTGGAGTAGACAGAGGGGGTTAAACCCTTAGCATGAGAAATGGCTTTGAAGGTAAGTGCAGTGCTAAGGTGAGAAGTAAAGGAGGGAAATGGAAGCGTAAGAGCAGTGCTTAGAAGTGAAGTACACCTATGGATTCATGTACGTGAAACAGACAGAAATGCGGGAAGAAATAATGAAGGAAAGTCTTGGACATGCTAATACAAATTCTTCCCCGAACTTGAATATAAAGCAATATTGGCATGTGGGAAGGACTTCCCCTACTCAAACTATAATGACAGAGATGAGAGGGGGGAGACTTGAGCACAATTTTGGAGTTTTTCCTCTATTTCACTAGGCATAAGAAATTAAAACTATAGCAACACAAAAACTAAATAGAAATGAAACTTATCAGAAGAATATCAAACTTAAATGATAGAGGCAAAACTAGATAAATGACATGAAGGAAAAGATAATAATAGCAGAGAATCTCAGGTACATAGATTGGGCCCTAACCCACGAGCCTACCCCTCTGAGCTTAAATCAATCAAATGAAATCAGTCTGCTCATTTCATAAAATAATAACTACATACATCTCTGAAAGTTTCGATCCCTGAATAAAACAATAATTCTTAATGGAAGTGAGACTAGGATAGACTGACTCTTCCTAGCTCTAGCTCTGCTCTATTTATTCTACCGGGCAGCTACCAACAACTCCCTAGAAAATGGTGATTGAGTCCACTGGACTCCAAGTAAACCAAGATTGAGTGCTCTCCTCTTTGAGTTGCTCGGCTACCTCTGGAATTCGAATTTCTAGAGAGAAACCTTGGGGATCCTTCGGCTACTTGTGGAATTAAAATTACTAGAGAGAATATTTAGGATCCTTTAGCTGCCTTTGAGGGTGAACAATCCTCTTTTAATTTCTCCTTGTTGTCTCCTCCAACTCTTTGTGATAAAATCATTATAAAAATTCTTAATAAATCATGATTTTATGCACTGAACTTATATTAGGCACTCACAGTATGTTAGCCTTAATCACCATCTATACTAGCATCATAAACCCAAATAATAATAATAATGCAAGAAAAGGAGATCTAAGAAGGCAAAAAGGTGACTATTAACCCCTCCAAATATTTCTAATGATGGAGCTCATCAACCACTATGGAGTCTAATGGAGGTAAGTGAGGAGCTCTACCACACATGAAAATAGAATAATGAATTTGGATGAGCCTCTTTTGTCCTTTATAAGCTTTGAAATGACTTTTTTGTCCTGTAGTGAAAACAATAAGACAATTTCTCCTTTTGAAATCTTTTGACTTTGAAACAAATTTTGAAATAAGACAACTTGCCTTACTTTATTCATCTAAGTATGCTAACTCCCTTTAGAAGACTTATATGGTGAAAATGAAGGATTATTTTCCTTGTTTGATGACAAATTGGACTTTTCAAACGAAAAACAATGACACATAGACAAAAGACCTAGATGAGATTGAGTGAATGGCCTAATACTTCTAAATTAAAATGAATGGGATGACCTTTAAAGTGATGATGGCCATGGATGAGATTAAGGGAGCACCATTTCTGACCTAGACTCCTTCAGTGGCCAAAATTTATTTTGAATACTTTTTTGAAAAGACCAAATTTTTTTACCTATGACTACTAGAAAATTAACTGAAAGAGTATGTTTGATCACTGACACATTGACAATAATAGGTTACAGGGTTTTAAAAACAATTATGTTGAAGAATGGGTACCCCTTACCCAAGATATATGATCTATTGTGCAACAAGATAAATAATTAAGCAAGCTAAAATTAAAATCAGGGTATCACCAGGTTTGAGTAAAAGAAGAGGATACCTACAAGACCACCTTCAAAACTAGACATGGTTCGTATGAGTGGTTAGTTATAATATTTTTCCTATGTGATGAACAAACTACATTCATGAAGTTAATGAATGATATATTGTGCAATATTATAAGTTCATTTTTATTGTTTATTCGGATGATTTACTAGTATACATTGCTACTTAATAGGAGCGCATATCACATTTGATGTAGGTGCTAGAGACTTTAAAGAATAACTAATTGTTGGCACACCTCAAGAAGTGTGATTTTTCACAATATCCTTTGGTATATTTGGCACATTTGATAGGTGGAGGAGAGTTGAAGATATATCCTTCCAGGATGGAGGTCATCAAGAGTTGGTCAGTAAGGCTTACTAAATATTTTTGAGGTTAGGAGTTTTTTTGAGGCAACATAGTACTTGAAGAAATTAATAGAATTTTTTTTTTTCAATAGTAGCAACACCACTCCACACCACAATTTCAAGTGGCAATATTTTCCAGTGGGGAAAGGGTCAACGAAGATCCTTTGTAGTGTTAAAGAAGAAGATCAATCAAGCATTGGTTCTATTGTAACTAAACTTACAGTATCCCTTCGAAGTGGAGACATATGCATGTGGGCATGTTATGGGAGTAGTATTGATGCTAATTAATTAAATGGAAACAATAAAAAATCATACAAATGTAAAATAAAATTAAAATAATAACTGGACATACTAATACTAGAAATCTCTAATAAAAGAATAAATCAATATAGATCTATTTTAAACTAAATCTTTTATGCACTGATCAATTATGATTTTATTTTATTTTAATCCCTCTCAATAATTAAAAAATATTGTACTAAAATAGAGATATGCTAATATGTATATCAACCCCATTAAAAAATCACTACAACCCAAGTAGGTATCAAAATAATGTTGCCACTACATTATGTCCTCCCTAAAAACAAGCATTGAAATTTGAATTTTTAATGGACATCACAAGTGGTGGAAGTTCCATGATAATAGCCTCAAAAATAGATGAAGTGAATTTATCATCATAAGCAAGGACTAGATGATTTAGAGTCCTTAATTAAATACATGAAAACTCAATTTTATCACCATAAGCAACAACAAGGTGTTTTAGAGTCAATTTTTCCTTAATGCACATGACACAACCCAAAAAGAAGAGCTAGAAATAATAGCAAATATCTAACATAATGATAAAGAATGAATAGTTATTAAGTATGCTTATGAAATCCAAAAAGAAAATATCTAACACAATGATCAAGAATGAATAGTTAGTAAGCATGTTTATGAAATCCCAAAATTTGGGATTTCAACATTTTGTCTTTTTATTCTTATCATGTTGCAAGTGATTGTGATCATGAAATGAAAAAACAACTAAAAGTGGTTTTAAGATACAATAACATTATTCTTGGGCTAAACATTAAGAAGGAATCATGTAGAAGTGTATTTTATCATAAAATAAACTCTTCTTATTAATTTGTGTGCTTTTATATTTAGTGTCTAGTGTCTAACAATGCAATCTAAGATATTTCTATATATTTTGTAACTAGAGATGCAAAAAATAGAATTGAGAATTTGTTCTTATTGTTTAAATCATGTCTACAAATGACTATGTTCACATATGGAAATTATGTAGTCATATATGACAAGTACGTTACCTTAAGCCAGTTAAATTGCATTGTTTCCTATTGCATTATATCAAATATGATTAATTAAAAATGAAATGAGTTATATATGTTATGTCAAAAATTATAAGGGATACCCTACTAAAATTGAAATAAGTTGGGGTTGTCAATTACATTGAAAGTATTGAGGAGATTCCATATAGATTAGAGTTGTTGAAAATAATAGTTTTAAGTAGTTTCCACCAAGGGAGGAATAAAATGTAGAGTGAGGTCATAAAGGAGAGAAGTTAGGCCGTAAATGGTAATGGACATGCCTAGCATGCATTTGTATGTAAGGACAAGATCTATAGGAATCATATTCAAAATAGGGTAATGCACTAGAAAAAAATTATAGTTGTTTGTAAAATACAAAGATGCAATTTTGGGAATTGGTTTCTTCTGAGGAATACATTATTTTAACTATGAATTTTCTCAACCTCTAGGATCATTTTTTTTATAAAATGTTAGTCATTAGATATTGTATAAAAAAAACAAATAAACATGGACAAAATATATCTAAAATTAGAAGAAAAAAGTAGAAACTTCTTTAAAACCACAAGAACTAAACTATATAGAAAAAAAAAATCTTTATAAATATATAAATTAGCAATATAAGATTTATGGAACACCTTTGCTCAAGTAAGAAGGTTTGAACATATTCCATACTTCCATCAAGACAATCATGAAAGATGAAACCTATTGATATAGGAGGCTAACAGGGCACAATTGGTAAAATTGCAATTTTTTAACTTATGTGATTTTTTGGATTTTTTCAATATATATGAAAAAATGTAAAAACATGTTTTTTGATTAGATTCCAAAATGACTTACAATATTATAATGACCATGATACAGATGTTGGACCAGTTCGTCCGGAGGGTTACCCATGACATAAGCGCCGCAGAGGCGAGGCGGATACAGTAGACCCAGACAGGACCCTCCATGTTGTACAGAGGAAATTGGAGGGGTTAACTCACCAAGTACCTATGGCTGCAGTGGAAGATCTGCCTGAGGCCATCCAGAGACGGGTGGTGGGAGTACCACGTGACTGGGTGCGGTTATTCCACCGAGTCGCTACTGCAGTCGTGTTCTATAGGAACACGAATTTTGGGCAGGGCCCACAGGAGTAGATAGATATGATTACCGGATGACTGTATATTTTTTGATACTGAACATGATCGGGCATAAGCCCTAATTTTTTGTATGACTTATGGATCCAAATTTTGTATAGTTTTTTGAACACTCTGATGATATATATACAATGATTTATGATGTGATGTAACAAATGTATAAAAATGTATGATGTTTTTTATGATTAAATTTTAATGTATTGAATGATTAATATGCCAATCAATTGCTTGATTAGCTAATGAGTCTACCATCCAATTGTCTGCTCGAGGAATATGAATGAATGTTAAAAATTGAAATGATATTTGTAACAAACGTACCCTCAAATACAACCGGAGTAAAAATGGATCTCGAACCCAATAAGTATTGTTTAACTGTGACACCACCAGCTGGGAGTCCAAGAAAACTACTAACGAATCAACACCCAAAGATATTGCCTCCGAGAGTAGATAAATAACTGCAGTGTATTCTACTATATTATTGGAAGCAGGACTAATGCAGACTCCTCTTGACACTAATAGCTGACTGGATGGACGATGAAGCACCCAAGCCGCGGAAGCCAAGTTCCGAGTGTGTCTACTAGCACCATCGGCGAACCCATAATGACTCATGACATTCGACACAACCTGCCAAAGCAGATCAAAAACATCACCATCACATCAAAGACCAAAAACCAGATATGTACAAAACAAAACTACTATACACAAAAGCAAAATGCCAGGCTGAAGCCTAGGCATAATACTTTTTCAAATAGAGCCCATTTCTAGGCTTTGGAAACTCATTTCCTTCGAAATCAACCAAGGTATATGCTCCTTTTTTAAGGAATTTTTTAACGATGAAGGGGCCATACCACATATACTTAAACTTTCCTACCCCCAGGGCATCCTTCTCCTGGGCATAGACCAAAACAAGGTCGCCTTCCGAGAAAACCCTGGGTTTGACCGCCTTATCGTATTGAACTTTTACTCGTTTCTTATGTGCCTCATTCATCGTGGCGGCATCTCGACGCTACTCATCAAGATGTTCCAAATGAAGGAGGCGTTCTTCAAGACTAGAAGTGTCAGGAAAAAGCTCAATGGCTAACTTAAGAGAAGGAATATCACATTCAATGGGAAATACAGATTCCAGCCCGTAAACTAGTTGAAACGGAGTAAAGCCAGTTGTAGTTTTCACTGACGTCCTGTATGCCCAAAGTGCAGGATACAGCATGATATTCTAGTTGGATCGAGCTTTATTAATCGTCCTTTGAAGAATAGTCTTCAAGGATTTGTTCACGGCTTCCACTTGCCCATTTCCCTGAGGATAATACGGAGATGAATGCTCCTGCCGGAAACCTAATTTTAGAGCCAACTCAGCCATCATGCTATTCTGAAAATGACTGCCATGATCAGTGACAATCTCTCTAGGAATATCGAAATGAGCAATAACCTGGTTGAAAAGAAAAAGAGTTGTTGCCTCACCATCGTTCCCAAAAGTAGGCATAGCCTCGACCCACTTCGTAAAGTAGTCTACTGCTACAATAATGTACTTGTGACCTTTAGCCGAAGGCGGGTTACAAGTAGTATAATCAATACCCCACTTTGTAAAGGGACCGACAGTAATGACTGGAAAAAGAGGAGCTGGATGAGCGTGCATTTTTTGAGTATAGACTTGACACGGATGACACTTTTTGACCGACTCCATACAATATTTGAAAATCGAAGGCCAAAAGTACCCAGCACGCAAGATTTTTTGGGCTGTAGCAAGCCCATATAAATGACCACCACAAGCTCCACTGTGGCAATCATTCAGCACAGCCTCAGCTTCTTCGAGAGTTAAGCAACGTCTCAGGATTGAATCAACCCCTCGACGGTATAAAGCATCACCAATAATCAAGTAATTCTTAGCCAAGTGATGCAACTTACGACGCTCATCTTTCGAAAAAGTAGAGGGAAACTTCGCAGTCTGAAGATACACAATGATATCTCCATACCAAGGATCCTGTGGAGAGATAAGAAACAAATGTTCATCCGGGAAGGATTCATCATAGACTATCTCTTCTCCACAGGGCAACTCAGAGATTAATTCTGCGAAAACTAATGATTTCTTGGACTTGGCAGACATAAACTCAAGATCAAATTCCTGCAAAATCACAATCCATCTATTGTATTTGCCCCCAATCACTCGCCTACTGAGAACAAACAAAAATGGATTGGCTGCTGCCAAAACATAAGTTTTTCGTAGAAGAATGTAATGCCGAAGTCGCTGCACAGGATGAACAGCTGCTAAAGCCAGCTTTTCTATCGGAGTGTACCGGAGTTCAGGTCCTACCAAGCCTTGACTAAGATAGTATATAACATGCTCTTCAAGAGCATCATCCTCCTGAACCAGAACCATACCAATGGTAGATTCTGCTGCTGCAAGATACAAAAGGAAATCCCTACTATAATCAGGTGGACTCAATAAAGGAGCAGAGGTCAATGCTTTTTTCAAAGCATCGAATGAGCGTTGAGCGAAGTCATCCCAAAAGAATGGAACTCCCTTCTTCAACAATCTCATAAATCCTTTGGTAACTTCAGCATAATTTACGATAAATCTCCAAAGAAAATTAGCCTTTCCTTGTAGACTTTGAAGTTGACGAATATACGGGGGAGGCAACCGAAGTATTGCCTCAACCTTGAAGGGATCTACCCTAATCCCTTCCCTAGACACTATAAATCCCAATAACCGACCGGATGTAACCGTGAAAACACATTGGTTCGGATTCAACCTAATCTTGTAGAAACGACATCGTTCAAATACTTGACAGAGGTGAGCAGGATGATCAATTCTCTTTCAAGAGCGAGCAGCTAAATCATCCAAATACGCCTCGATAATATGTTTGATGTCGTGGAAGGCATATGACATGGCCCGCTGAAATGTAGCCCCAGCATTTTTAAGACCAAAAGGCATTTTCTTGAAAGCAAAAGTACCCCAGGGACAAATAAAAGCAGTCTTATGCTGATCTTCAGGACAGATAGTAATTTGATTATATCCAGAGAAACCATCCATGAAGGAGAAAATCTCATTCCCAGCACACTCATCGATAATATGATCTATAAATGGTGTGGGGTGATTATGTTTTGGACATGCTTTATTAAGGTCTCTCAAATCAATGCAAACTTGAATTGTTCCTTGTTTTTTATCTACGGGAACAGGGTTCGAAACCCACTCTTTCAAAGGAACAGGGAAAATAAATCCTGCCTTAAGCAGCTTCTCTACCTCGGCTTTGATAGCTGCAGCCTTCCTAGGATTGACCGGACGAGGTTTTTTCCTCACAGGCTTAGCATTTTTGTAAGTCTTGATCTCATGCTAGACAATAGATGGATCTATACCAGGCATTTCCTCATAAGACCAAGGGAATACATCCCTAAACTCTTTAAAGAGATCGGTGTAAATTTGAATCTCTTCAGGGGAAAATTCAGCTTCGATGAAGACATTCTCTATAACATTGGGATCCCTGGAAATGTTCACCGGGATAGTTGGAGAAATCACAGCCACGTTCCCTTCAGCATATACCTGTGTTGGTGCTAAAGGGTTCAGGACTGGGCGAACAGGACCAGGAGACAAAGGACTTGGAAAACTTGATTCAAATTCGCTCAAATCAAGTAAAAAGTAAGACCGATGATGCAAATCATCCCACAGTCTATCGATACCAGTCATAGCTTCCAGGATGGCCTCTTCAAATGGAAGAGTGGTATCAAGGCAATCCTGGGCAGAAGAAGAACTAAGTGTCCAAGCCGGAGCCACATCGCCATCCAACTCATCCGGAGAAAGAGGAGCTGGAATGGACTCTGCAGAGTCAACAATATATTGATAAGCAATCTCAGCTGTAGACATCAGAAATGCCATTCCACCCACTTGACCTTCCGCTAATGTGGAGGTAGGGGAAGGAAAGGTCCAAGGATCCAAAAAATAATGAGTTTTGAAGAACTCTCTTCGAAGAGGAGCCCTGGAGGATGAAATTGAATTTATATGAACGGTAGGAGGTGGAATATCAAAAGTACCCATCAAAGAAGAATACATTCCAACCCCTAAATTCTCAACAGGCGACTTGGTATTATCCAACTTTGGAATAGTTGAGTCAGTAGATGCATTCGGGTCTACAGGAGAACAGTCCAGTTGATCCACTGTAATAATCCTCCCTTCGTGAGGGAAACAAATAATCCGAAATAATGAGGATGCAATGGCATCCATCTCATAAATCTAGTTTCGCCCCAACAGAAGGTTGTAGTCCAAGCTTGCATCAACTATCTCAACCTCTATATTTACAGTTTTTCCCCCAGCACAGATGGGAAAAGCTAGGACAATACCATGGGGTCTGTGAGAATGACCATCAAACGCATTCAGAAGAGTAGCAGATGGAACAGCTGCGGGAGATCCAATTCCCTTCCAACATGCGAGAGACATCACGCATGTGGAAGAACCCTCATCAACGAACGTCCGAAAGATATTGAATTTCCGGAATGACGATTTGATATGGAAAGCCATATGATGGGGGAGTCTCTTTTTAAAATTAGACATATCGAATGTAATCATAAGACAGTTCTTTGGATCGACAGCCCCAATAGCAGTGAGCAGAGCCAGGCAAGACTGGAGCACCTCAAGAGCCGACATGGCACAAGGACTCTGCGCCAAATATTCTACAATAGAGTAGTTCTGGGTAGCCCTAGCATTTGGATTAATCTTCGTATGCTTATTAGATGCTTTGGGCATCCGAGGTATAGGCTCAACAGTAGGCTTCGTGATGTGAAGCGGCTCAGTAGCATCGGGAGCACCCTTGGCTTTCGAAGACTCATCTTCGCCATAATCACGGGATCTCATGGCGATATCCGCGTGAGCACTCATCATGTATATGTTTGACAGAGTTTCCCCTTCCTAGGTGCCCCCAGAGGAAGCCCCAGAATTTTGATTCGCACCAACAACTAGCTATTGCCCTTGGGGAAAAGGGTTTGTCAACACAGCCTGGGAACTAGAAGAACCCTGCTGAGCTAACAAGCGTTGCGCATCCTGAATTTTAGGGCAAAGGTGAGTAAGATGGTCTCCAGCACATAACTTGCATGGAAACTTCACTTTCTTTTTATCCTTTGGACCCTCACCAACATGCTCGTTGGATTTATTTGCATTACCCTTCCCATTCTTGTCCTTTTTCTTATTATTGTTCTGTCCTTTCTTCTTCCCTTCAGATTGTTGATTTCCTTTAGGGTCGGAAGTCTGAACGACATTTATTGACAACGATTGAGAAGGAGATGACTCAACAGGCACAGCCTGACCAGAAGAAGCAGATTTTATAGACAAATGCTGCAATTGACTAAGCAGGTTAGCTGCACCACTATTGATCAACCCAATAAGTCCATCACCATGAGGACCGGGTTTAGTCTTGGACAAGTCTAATTTGGAGCGAGGAGCATTAGGAAAATATTTGTGAAGGACACCAGACTGAGAAAATATCAATTCAAGCTGTTGGGCCCTGAACATAGCCTGCTCCTCAGAAAATACCCCTGAGAGGGATACATCCTTAGAAATATCTAACTGCAAGGATTTCAAAAACCATTCCAAAAGAAATTCTCCCGGAATATGAGCTTTAATAAGCCTCTTCCTTCTTCGCCATTCCTGAATATGATCAGAAATGTGGGTTGCACCGTCCTGCTTAAAATTAGCTAGGAGTTTAGTCTCGGCATCATAACGGATAGGCAACTGGAAATGATTTAGAAATTTCGTAGCCAGATCTCCAAAAGTAGCAAAATTGCACCCAGTTAACTCATTATACCACTTGGCAGCATTTCCAGTTAAGGTGCGTTGAAACAATCTCAACCTAATCGAATCCTCGATCAAGGAGTTAGATGAACACCATAAATGGAAGGTGGTGATATGATCAGTCGGGTATTCTCCATTCTTGCCTTCAAACTTTGGAATGTCTGAAGGTAGTTTGGTAGGAACCAGAGGCCACCCCAGACTATATCGGATCAGATCATTCATCAATTTCGACAAATCTGGCAAGTTCAACGTTGCCAGAAAAGGTAAACGAGGCGGAGCCTGAGGATTCCATCCTTGATGGGATGAATTCCCAACATTCTGAAAAGAGTACCCTAGATTTGATGAGGCACCAGGTTGCCAAAAAAAACTCGTAGAAATGGTTGGGCCAAAGGACCCAACATTTGGAGAAGGACCCCCTCCCAACGTAGAGTTACCAAAGATCGGACCAGTTCACCCCCTCGAAGTAATGAATGAAGAGGAAAGCTCTTGATAGGGGTTCCAAGCATTGGAAAGGGGGGAAAAAGTCTGATAAGCACTTGATGAAGGGAAAGAAACATTCCCTTGTTGACCAACGTAAAACTGATTCCCTGCCCCCACTATTGTAAATACAGGGTTCCAACCTGTAAAGGTAGTCGAACTCTGACCTCCAGAACAAGGGTTAAAACTCTGAGTCTGAGAAGTAAAAGGAAAAGACCCTAAAGAAGGATTCAAACTAGGAATATGCCCAGTTCCGAAGGGGAACCCTTGAAAAGAAGTTGACCCACTAGCCATAGAAGACATGGGTGCAGACGCAGTTGCAGCAGTGGAAAAGGAAAACGAAGGAATCCCACTAGTGGGAATTCCAAAACAAAAGGGACTATATTGAGAAGCATGTGCTTGGGTGAAACCAGAGCCAAACACAGTAGTACTAGAAGCAATCGAAGATATAGCAATAGTGCCTCCTCCTTCAACTGAAGCAGGAGTCTGAATGCCTGCAGCACTCACAGCCGAAGCTCCATTCCTAGTCATGGCCACCGAAAGGTATGAATAAAAAGGAGGACTTTTTGGTCTCTCTGACTCAGGCACGATTTACTCAACAACAAACGGATAATCAGGAGGAAGAGGAGATGGAAGTGACTGAGGAGACTCAGGTGCTTCCTCTACTTTTATTCCTAATTCTCCCGGAAACAAGACTCTCGAGATGAGTGGAACGCTCCTCTCAACACCTGAACCAACTACGAAACCTTCAAGCCCTTGTGGAGGATCTCTCTCCACTGCGTCAGATATCACAGGGTGATATTCACCTGCTATGTTACTCCTACACATTCTTGAAGAAGGCTCAACAGTTTCGGGAGATAACCCCCGAACTCTCCTCGATCGACGAGGCGCTTGATCAGCCACCTTAATAGATTTAATTAGACTCAAAAAATTATAAAGCTAGGCAAGCTAGGAGAAAAGAGCACTCACTACAAAAAATCCCTAAGATACAACCCAAACAAGCAGCTTTCAGGTATTTCCGCTCCGAGTGATTAGGACCGGACACCAAAATACGAGAAAGTGAAAAATAGGACCTCTCGAAAGTAGTCTGGGATAATTACAGCCCAGGCCTACTAGAAAAGGTAACAGAAACAGTTACGCCGACCTCCTAACAACAGCCTTTGCCGGTGCAAGTACCCAAGCTTCGCCGAGGCACCCTCCAAAAGTACTGCTAGAAGTGATACGATGTCTGCCTCAGGTACCACGGGTATTCCCCCCCGCAGTCACCTGTGTGGAACCTAGGAATGGCAACTATGGGCACCAATCCGTGTCAAAAGCCGGGAGGAACGGTCTTGAGGCAAGATCCAACAAATCAAAGAGGGGGTATCTCTCTTCTCGGCCTTCACTTCCCCTCGCGCTTGACTCTCTGGAGGAGATATTTCCATGTCCACCTAACAGAGTTGGATTTCGCTCAATTAATAAACTTCTATGTTTTAGTTTGAGCAGCCTTGGAGATTTAACTCTCCACTCACCTAATCCAAGGCCCTACAACCTAGCTAGTTGGTGTATGACACTTAATAAAAAAATTTGCTAGTTGTTTTTAAATTATTGCGCTTATTTTAGTTGGCTATTATATTAAGTCAAGGGGATATGGAAATGAAACTCATGCTGTTTTATGACGCAGAAAAGAAATTAATGAAAACCAAACTACATGCAAATGCAGTAATTTCCTTTCAATGAAAAGAAATTTCTATATGGGTTCTATGAGACTATATTCTTTTCTTTTCAGATAACAAACTTCACACTCGCAAAAATTATGAAAAAGACTAAATGCTTAAGTGCACCTAATGCAAATTACTAAGAGCATGCTAATTCTAAGATGCAAAAACTACCAAAGCAAAGAGAAATTTCCAAAGAATCCTTTAGTTTTATCACGTTTCTGGTTGTCCACAAAGCTAGTTCCCAAAATCAGAAACTCTCAGTATAAAGACACCAAAATATGCTCGAAACAAGAGAAAGAAACCAATGAAAATTCCCTTCCCAAATCAAGTCAAAAACCGAAGGCAAGAAATCTCAACAAAGCTTCAAAAGATGAAAAGAAACCAAAACAAAAATGCAAAACAAAAGCAAAGGCAAAACAAAATGTTTTTGATCTTTTTGAATTATATAAAAGAAGACTTCAAAGAGACCGAGAAGACTATCTAATTACCAAGCCAAACTATCTCTGAATTTCAAGCAGAACTTCAACAAAATGCTCCAAATCTTATAGTGCCAACTAGTAGCAAGATTTATGCGAGCAAAAAGGAAGACAAGAAACTCAATAACTCAGCCCAAAAGAATAGCACAATCTTGCAGAAAAAAAAACTTCAAAGACCCGAAAATGACTCTTAAAAAATTGCAACAAGACCTAGTCACATGAAATCAAGAAAACTAACCGAAAAGTAGGCAAAAATTAAAGTGCTAAGCAAAACATAAAGTGAGGAAAGAGCATACGAGCAAAAGCTCTCTGTCCTGATAAAGCAGAACAGCCAAGAATCTCCAGAAAGAGATCTTGGTACTTGAACCAGAAATGCAAGCACTAAAAAACAAGATTTTCCAAATAAGCCAGTCTTCAACCAAACAAGAGAGAAAAAGGCCAATAACCACTATCAACACAATCCAGAGACTATAAGGACACTACAGGAATAGGTCTCCACAGGCAGACAAGACTAAAAATTTAAGAAATCAAAAATTTCAAAATTTTCCCAGGCATACGCTACTTATCAGCTTTTCAACAAGCGTGCATATGCGTCTGTGTCAAAATAAACCCGCGTATACGCGACTTCCTTTAACAAAAACTGCGTGTATACGCGACTGTGTAGAGGCAAACCCGCGTATGGAAAGGTAAATAATGAAAAATAAATTGATCAAGCCTGGATAAAGAACCAGGTCTTCAGTCTGACTGAGAAAAAAACTAACTAGACTAGAAATAATGATTAAAAATGTTGGAAACCTTTAAAACAACTGAAACCACCCAACAGGGGAATCACAAGAATGCGATCCCCAGCGGAGTCGCCAGTTCCGTTTCGGGAAATAACTCCCTAGAGGTCGTTGGGTCAAAACCTCCACAGATCAGGGCATGCTATTCAAGAAGGACTCACACAACCACAGTTGTATGCTAAAAACTAGATAACATCGATTGTAGAACTCACCCGTCGATCCTACATTTGATGTAGATACCGCAGGGTCCAAACCCCCAGCAACCCTTCTTCCTCCTTAACTTGAAAACCAAGAAGAAACGTGCACGAAAATCTAGTTGTACAGCATATATTTATCCTAAATGTCAGTGTAATCCATGTGAAACATCATATAAACAATAATAAATGCTTAATTAATAATCTTTTCACATATACAAGCAGATATTAACACGTGAATTTAGGAACAAGATGGTTCTTCTTTATTACGAACAACATGTACAATGATAGTAAGGTGGAGAGATCACCTGAATCCTTCCACGATCTTCGAACAGACCGTCGTCCGGATCCTTCCCGCCCTTGCCTTGCTAAGATACTTTCAAGACTTGTGCACACGAGATGACATATAAACTGATGAACATCTCTAGGAAACAAGGGTTTCCTGTAAAAATCTGGGAAGTGCAGGAGGCACGGGAAATCAGACTTGAATTGGGGCTCCAACAAAGTATAATATCTATAATTTCTCTCTCTCCCTTAGTCCATGCACATGAGGGGCTTTTATACTCCCTCAAAGTAGTTTCAATCAGTTGGAAACAGTTGGCCACGGGCTGGGGTGGTTGAATTACTGGAATAACCATCAACCCAACCTTGAAAATAGGGAATTTTATATATTTTTTAATGATTTTAATGGCATACACGTAAAATTATATATGGACTCGCGTATACATGCAGAAAAGTCTGGGCATACCCGCGTATGGGATTTTAAACACTATTTTTTATGAACTTTTATCCAAGTCTGTGGGAATGGGTGCCCAAGGCCAAAAAGACAATCATGAATCACATGAGGGTGAAAAATGATGCTATAACATTGGGAAATAAAATTGGGTAGTTGGCATTGTCTGTTAGTTAGCAAGTGTGTGGGAATTGATGTCAACCAGATCAACATGGATGCATGTGCTAGCGGATATTGGCTTTAATGTCGACTAGGTCACCTATAATAGTAGCAGAAGCTAGCATTGATATGCTTGATGTGTCAAGCTCAGGAGGATTTCCTATGGTTGTCGCAGTCTCTGGTAGAAAATAACCATAGTAGTAGGCTTATTGGAGAGGCCACAAAATGATGAATATGGTGGTTGGGAGTCCAGGCTCTAGGCACAAGAAGAAGATTCAAGGTGAAAATAATGACAGAGAGTTTCAAGCCACTTTTCATATTGAAAATGGGCTCAAATATTGCATCAGAGCTTCTCCACTGGAAAATACTTTGAATAAAATTTCCAATGGTATGTGGAAGTCCAGACATGGCCATCGGGATAAAAAGTTATTAATAGTGGAAGTAAGGAGCTTGAAGACCTTAGAAGCGGGAAAATTTTGGAACTAAAGGAGTAGGTTGAGTTTTGGAACCCCAAATATCTAAGTTCAGAGACTTCAAGACCACAAAAGGATGGAATATCTAAACCTCATATCTTAGGGAGGTCAGAATATCGAAGGATTGGAGTCTCGAGAGCCGATTCTTGAAACTCGATATAAGAAAGGTAGGAACCTTAGCAGGAAGAACATCGGAATGCTGGATATCAGAAGGGTCGGAGTAGGCAGGATATCAGAACTCGATATCGGAAGGTTGGTCATATCGGAACCTCAAAGTAGTATAAATCGGAGTAGGTGAGAACCTTGGAGGTTCGGAACTTTAAATACCAGACTCTCATAAGTTATTAATAATTGGAATTATTTGAAAGCAACGAGGGTTGCATGGAATAATATTTACAAAGGATTTAATTTCAAAACCAAATGACCAAGGGACCCTTTCTCTCTCCTCCAATAAGACACATGGAAACAGGTGATTGACCCTTAGGAGATAACAAGGAAGATGATGTTAGCATGATGTGGTAGTATGGAGGACACATAGCAATAAGTTTCAAAATTTTGGGTGGCCTAATGGGGCAAATATAGGTGACATGTGTCACCACTAAGGAGACGTCGCATGGTAATAATGACATTATCATGACGTCATCACAGAGGTTGTATATCTTGTGCAATTTCTTTATGAAAATGTTTCGATGAAATGGGATCTGATGTTGATTGGTGTTTGGTCATGAGAATCCAAAGAACCAAGGGTGTAGAGTAGGCTTATTACCTAAGTGCTATGAAAAATTTTGGGGGTTGGAATTTTTGTAATTTCTTTGTAATTGCCTTTTATGAAAGAACTAATTCTTTGGAGTTCTGATGTTGAGTGGCACTTGGTCGTGAGGACCCAAAAGAACTAAGGGCATAGAGTAGGCCAAGCACTTAAGTTTTATGGAGCATATCAAAGATTGAAGTTCTTGTAGCTCCATTATAGTTTAAATTTGAGAAAAGTAACGAAATATGGAACTTTTGATGTTGTTTAGTGTTTAGTCGTTGAACTCAAAAAACCAAGGGCGCAAAGCAATACACAAGATGATAGGCTCCCTGGATAGATAAAAAAGGTTTAGCACCAAAGTGTTATATCGGTAGTCACAGGCAGCGGTCATATGAGGAAAAACAATAAGGGGTTAAAAGGAAATCAAAATATTGTAATATCGTAACATTGTATTAATAAAAGTTACGATGTGTGTAGCTCTGATACTGCAAGCATAGAAGTGTATGTGGATAAATGGGTTGGCATATAAGTAAATGTGTGTAGAAGGTTGGTGTCACAGAAGTAATGAAGGTTGTAGAGATCGTTGGGTCAAGGAGACAAGGACAACGATCTGCATGGAAGAGTGTTGTGCTTATCATGAGCTGAGATGCACCTCATTGAATTAAATGAAGTTTAGAGAAGCCATCCTGAAGTACAATCAAGCTCTGTGAGACATGAATAAGAATGAAGATCCTTGGGGATAGCATATTTGTTTATAGAAAGGATAGTCACTTGTTGGAGTGTGCAGTTTGAATGAGAAACTAATTCTCAGTATGGATAATTCTCAGGATCCCATTCTCATTGGTTAATGAGGAATCAGTGGCAATTCAGACACAACAAAATAATGGAGAGCCATGTAAGAGTACACATTCAGGCAGTGTGAATGACAGAGTGATGGGAAGTAGAGGAAGAATCGACCAGTGTGTAGCAAAAGTAAAAAACAAAGGAGCACAGTTGAGAAAAGTGGGGTAAATAAAAATTTTTCCTAGAGAGCTAAGTGGAGATCTTTGTGTGTGTGTGTGTGCAGTTGTGTGAGAGGCCAAGTGAGAATGTTCTGCTGAGAAAGTTTGAGAGTTCCTAAGCAAAGGAAAACAACCCTAAAAGAGGTTGTGTTGTTGCAAAGGGGAAGAAGGTTGAGTGATCCAGTGTTATGGTGTGAAAGGCCGAGAGATTCTATTGAAGAGAAGGGTCTGAGAGCTAAGTGTGTGCAGTTGAAGAACAAAGTGTAGAGAGTGCTACATGGGTTGTGATAGAGAGATTTTTGTTGAGCATAATAGTGAGTTGATGAAGGGTGTTCAGAGGGCTGAGAACAGAGAGAGTTGTGTGGGCCAAAATGGATGAAAATAACATAGATGAAACAAACAAAGAGGCTGTCAATTATAGTGAACATTAGATCCTTATTGATTTAGGGTTGGAGTCTACTTACAGGAAATTGCCGATTCCATCTCTAGTGGGTGCTTGTGAAGTCTTGGCAGTTGGTGCCTCCTACAAGTTGGTGCTTGCATAAATCCAAGGAGATGAAAGTCAGTGCTTGCATAAATCCAAGGAGTTGAAATTTTGTGCTTGTAATGAATCCGTGAATTTGGTGCTTTACATGGTGCTTCTCGTAAGTTGAACAGTTTTCTACAAAAGGAGGGAGTTGGTGTTTCCTACTAGTGGGTGCTAGCAAACAATAAAAGGGAGTTCATGCTTCACGTGAGAGGTGGCTCGCAAACAGATTGATGTAATAGAGTAATTTCTCTTATTTTATGTCAATAAAAAGAACAAGCTTTGGTGGTTTTTTCTCGAAAGGGTTTCCACATAAAACCTTGTGTCTCATGTGTATGTTTCTCATGGTGTGTTCTTGTATGTTTATTTCATATTGCTGCCACATGATATGTTGTTATATGTTATATTGATAGTTACAAAGTTTGAATGAAAAATAAATTTCCATAAAAGTTAAAATTAGCCTTAATATTGATTCATCCCTCTCTCATTATTAACATTGTTTCCAAAAAAAGCACCCAAATTGTCTTGCCAACCAATTTCCCAATGGGCATTTTCTTCCTTTATCCACCCATCATTTTTAATATAAAATCATTTTCACCATTCGATGGGAGGGACAAGTGGAACAACGAATGAGAGAGGTCGAGTGGAACCATGCATATGTAGTGGAACCATGAGCTAGTTCATAGTTCCAGGAGGTGGAACCATGATCAGAATAATCTTGGAGGAATATTTAAGATTCCCTTGAGCCAATTTTTTAAGGTGTCAGATTCATGTCAAGTTTATACTCAGATTAACCAGAATTTCACCAGGAGTATGATGGTGCAGAAATTTTTCTGATGTGATAAACCATTTTTCAAAATACAAACACTGAATAGAGGAACCATGAAGGTGGAACCTTGACGCAAGAATCTGCATGGAATTTGAAAGATTCCCTAGAGGCCCGAAAATGATAGTTTCAAAACCAGGCCAACTTTATACTCATTTTTCTTAGTTTTTTTGCATGGAACATGATGATGAGATCAATTTCTTCATCTGGGTAGCCGAATCTTAGTCAGCCTGAAAAAAATAACCTTCAAGGAATATTTGATATTCATCCGGAGCCCAAATTTGGCCGAGTCAGAAATGGGTCAAGTTTACAGTCAAATTTCATGATTTTTCACCAACAATTAAAATGTGTGGTTATTTTCTTCAACATAGGCGTGCATTTTCAGGACATCCCCGGAAGTGGAGGTATAAGATGCATTGATGCCATGTCTTTTTTTCATTTTTGTTGAGATGATGATTTTATGTTGAGATCCTTGTTTAACATTTTGTTGGAGGATCCTTGTATGCCACTTCATGTGAGAGTTTGATACTTTTTCATGTTGAAGGATAACTTATGTGAATGAGAGTTCTTATAGGAGAACGTCTCGTGGAGACACATGCCACACTAGTTGAGGGAGTTCTTCCTTGTATTGAAAAATAATACAACATGTACTCATCATCATCTTACAACAACTAATGAAGTTTCCTCCCCACTCTTAACAACAGGCTTGGAAACGTAACCCGCATTGGGTCAACTCCTTTATCAACTTATGTGTGTTCTTTGATTTGATGATTTATTTATGTTTTCTATTCTTTAAAGTATGCACTTGTGTTTTTTCATACTCTTTCACATGCAATTCTGCTAATATCACAGGAGTAAAATATCTTGGTTAATTATGGTAGCTGAGAGAATCTAGATCATCCTCCTAATAATTTTCATTTTTTTCTCCTAATGAGATTTAAATTCCTAAATATTTAAATGAGCTTCATTCCAGTGCAGTAGGGATATATAATATCATTAAAATCTCATTCAATGTCACTTCAGAACAATTCCAACCATGTAGTTGACATTCATTTTATTGACAATACCTCTAGATACACGAAGATAGGAGTTCAATTTTTTTAAAGCAGTTTACAACTATTATAGAGTCTCCCTCGGAAAGGAGGTTGTTATTTGTGAACTCTAATGGTTTATGATTTTTACATTTTGCGCAATACTCAGTCCTGCGAGTTTTCCTTCTTATCTCACATTTTCCAAATTCCTTCTCATGCCTTCAGCCATAATGATATAAAGTAGATGGGGACAAAAGGAAACTATGCCTTGGTCCCCTTGATGCAATAAAAAAATGAGGTGGGTTAACTATTAACAAATGACGCTATCCAAGGGGAGACAATACATGCTTTAATCCATCTTATAAATCCGTTACAAAATCCTAGTGTTTCTAACATCAAGAAAAGATAAGAATTCCTTTCCCATTGAAAGGCCTTGGACATATCCAATTTGATAACCAATATTGACTCACCTACTTCCTTGCTATAATGAATAACTTCCTTGACAAGTGTTAGGGTCCTATAATAATAGGGTTCATAAATTTTGAATTGACTTTGATAGTCTTGTAAATATGTACATACCTTTCTTTCTGCAAGTTGTTTTCCCATATTTTGAAAAGAATGAAAAATAATAAAAAATCCAAAAAGAGGGTAAAAATTCCTAAAAGAAAAATCAAAGGAATTAGAAAAATGTAGACCCCAAAAGAAAAAAGAGAAAAGAAATAAGACCTGAAAGTGAGCAAATCCAAATGCCACTACTTTTAATTTTACTGCAAAAATAATCATTATGTGTAGAGTGTCAATAAATGCCATAATCCATGATCAGTTAAATAGTTTAATCTTAACTTTTCATGCATTAGGGGAATTTTGAGGTCTAAAATGGGCCTCCTAAGGAAAATGTACATTCAAAATTCACTTTATGAGAACCAATCACATTTTAGGCGATGACATCATCCCTAATGGTTGAGGTAGCACTGCTTGAGTTAAAGGTACTTACTTGTCACATTCTCAATTGTGGCTCATGGTTAATCATGGTAGTGCTCTAAGTATTTTTAAAGTCAAAGTAAAGTACTCATAGTAAATGTCATTTCACACTTTTTGAATAAAAATATACTATTGTCATTTCATATTTCTTGAAAGAAACAACACATATCCCGATACATTTATCATATTAAGTTATATTATATTATTTTTATATAGTATATTAATTACATGTTATTATAAAATTTCAATAATATAAATTTTAATTAATAGCATATAATATAATTAAGAATTTATAAATTTATATTTATATTTTATTTTAAGTTATTTAAGTACAAAGGACAAATGCATTAGTTGTTCAATGATAATGACTTTTCCTCGAAAAGATCATTCTTATTTATAGTCACATCAATATAATTTGTTTATTAATTTTATTTTTGTACAACTTTTGAATTGAATTTAACTATGGTTACATGGATTATGGTGCAAAAAGTGAATTGCAAATTCATAAATATTATTTTATTGGTTTAGCTATTATTTTATTATTTCCTTAGGAGGCCCATTTTAGACCTCAAAATTCCCTAATGGTTTTCAATTTCATGTTTTAGATAGTGAATAAAGATTTTTCAAACAGTTTAAACTTGACAAATCAGTAGATGGGTAGAGAATAATGAGGAGCTCAATAGTTTAATCTGAGCCCTCGAATGAAATAAGGTAGATGTAGATAGTTTATGCTTTGAAAGAAAATGTTTTAAGGTTTAAAGTCTAAATGCACCTACAAAATGAAGAAAAAATGTTAGAAATAAAGTTCGGTAGGTAGAAAGCAGTGGAGCAATCATGTAAATAAGACATCATCGGGCAAAATCACTAATCTCCCCTCCCCTATAAGTATTAAGTATTCTAAGCTATCATTCAAATAGGCTCAGAGCATTTCTCTGACTTTTGCTGGGACCGAACCTAAGGCTCGATGACTGGTTAGTTAAAAATATTGAGTTCTTATGTTAAACACACATTTATCATCATTTACCCTTCATTCATACATTAAAACCCCTTTTTTCCTAAGTAAACACACATTCTTACTTAGTAAAATTGCAACCCTAAAATAGTTAACTTCATCCCTTCAAAAATCATTCATAAAACCCCAAAAATACACTTTTTCCTAAGTTAAAGTGTAAAATATTAAAAAAGACAACACTGCTTTGCTTTCATATACACTTTACTTAGAGATAACATGTGTTTTATTTTACATTTCACTGTAGAAATTTGAATAGCTGTTAAATTATTCATCGAGATTATCCTGATCACACACTATTTGAGCTTCATGCATAATACATAACCTCTTGTACTATTGATCATCAATTTGCGGAAATATAAACAATCGCATGCGCACATTAAAACCACAAACAATCACACATATAAACACAATATTTATGGGAAAGCTTAAAGCTGAAAACCCCCAACTATCTGTATATTATAATGATAGAGATCATGTAACAATCATTGTACAAACTCCTCACAAGCTTGCAGTACAATCTCCAATTGTTACACACTACACAACCTCAGATCATACAAAACACATGCTCCAATCTGCTCCACCTGTTAGCTTGCCTCTACTGCGCAATCCAAGATGAATAATTTCACATCCTGAGTTAAAATCCCTCTGGTATGTACTGCGCAATCCTCATTTTCATCTCCATCAATGTGTGGTGCAAACTCATGCACCAGTATAATCACAACTGATAGTCACACTGCTCTTTCACCTACCTCTTCACTTGTCTCCACTAAAACTGTCCATGCACTGAAGTTAACTGATGTATTATTTAGTTGATTAATGATTTTTTAATTAGTGAATTAATTAATAATTAATTCACACCAATCTCACTAGTGTATCAATCAGTTAGACTAGATACAACTAGCTCAACTATGTTTAACTCAGTTAAACTGAATACAACTCCACTAACTTCCTCAATCAACTCCACCAAACTCTGTCACATGAGTTCTAACTGAATTCAACATGAAATAGCTCCACTAAACCCTAAGAATAGAGTAATTCCTTCTGTCAGCTACATGTGCCACTTCTGTGCACTCAACTGAAGTGCTCCAAGAAAATAAGATAATGTTTAGAGTCCAAATATTATTAAGAGCTAATAATATTCGACATATCTATTTTTAGACTGGCAATATAAAAATAGATTCCGCCCAATATGTCTAAAAATAGAAGTCCATCTATTTTTTCCGACTTGACCAACCATCCACAAATAGCATCCTGCAACTCATAGAACATGATCCATATGTCTAAAAATAGGCATAGTCTAAAAATAGACTTTGCGCCAAAAATAGCCTGCGGGCCCACTTAGTGAAGGCGACTTCTTTCCACTAAGCTCCTCATCTTGTTGCAATCTCAACACTCCCTCTCAACAAGATAAGGATTATATGCAACCCCTATCCTGCCCCTGTGGTATTTGAATGTGATCCTGGTGAGCGCCTTCGTCAAGATATCAGCATCCTGATCCTCCGTGGAAATGTATGAAAGTAACATGATCTTCCGCTGCACACAATCTCTGATATGATGATACCGATCCATGAAGCCATGCCGCCTCAACTCATCCTCTTGTCTGTACCATGATCCATATCCCGATGTGCCTCTGAGATATCTCAATACATGCTTGCCTGCCTTCCAGTAGAGCTTGGTAGGCTTAACCATATCTTGTGAAAGCTGGTTAACAGCATAGCATATGTCGGGTTGTGTATTGACCAGATACATAAGCGACCCCACCAACTGTCGGTAAACAGTGGCATCCACTACCTCCGCTGAAGTAGCATCCTCCTTCCTCCAACCACCAAGAAGAGAAGTATCAACATGCTTTCAGCCATGCATGTTGAACTTCTCCAGTATCTCCAGAGCATACTTACCTTGAGAAACAAACAGTCCACCACTGCGCTGCCAAATTTCCAATCCCAGGAAATAATGAAGGAGGCCCAATTCCTTCATCTCAAACTCCTTTGCAAGATCATCCTTGCATGAGTGTATCAACAGTTCATCACCTGTCAAAATCAAATCATCTACATAAAGTACAATGATCAGCAACTTACCCTCCACCACAATCTGGTATAGGTTAGGATCCGCCTCACTCTTGGAGAATCCAAGTCCAGTGAAATAACTGTCTATCCGTGTGTACCAAGCACAAGGTGCTTGTTTCAACCCATACAGCGCTCTCTTGAGCCTGCACACATGCGACTCGCTGCTGAAGATCTCGAAACCTTCGGGCTGCTCTATGTACACCTCTTCCTCAATCAATCTGTTGAGGAACGCAGTCTTCACATCCATCTGATGAATGTGCCACCCCATCTACGCTGAGAGAGCAAGAATCGTCCATATGGAAGAATACCTTGCGACAGGTTCAAAGGTCTCCTCATAATCGATCCCCTCTATCTGTGAAAAGCCTCGGGAAACAAATCTTTCCTTTTACTTCTCAAAACTCCCGTCAGCTGCCTGCTTCACTTTGTAGATCCATCTCGAACCCACCACTGATTTCCCCTCCGGTCTCGGGACAATCTCCCATGCATTGTTTCTGACAATTGAATCATACTCTTCCACCATGGTATCTACCCATGCGGGATCCTCCACAGCTTCCTCGAAAGAGGATGGCTCTGTCACGATACACTTGCTCATAAGAGCCATGTATCCAGTATACCGGTCAGGAGACTGTCTCTGTCTATGCTGTGATGTAGGTGCTCCTACAACCTTCTCTGCATCTTGAGCTAGTCGCTCAGCTTCTGTAGTGCGCTTCCACCCTCTGATGGTTGGCGCTGCATGAGTGGTCTCTTCCACTCCATGAACCTCATCTTGTGGCTGATCCATATCCTGAGACTCATCCTTAAGAACTAATAGCTCCTCATCTGCATGCAAGTGTGGCTCCCTCTCAAGCGAACACTTCATGGCTTTCTCCTCATGAAATTTGATATCCCGTCGCACAACGATCTTCTGTATGGCCACCGGAAAAATACACTCTACAAGTTGTGGGGTGTATCAGTGTACCCCACAAATATCCCAACCCTCACCACATTCGGCTCCGGCTTCTTCCTGGCATCCTTCTTCACATGAACCAAAACGGAGTGAACCAAAAATGTTCAAATGGGAAATATGGGCCTCTTACCCGGAAAACGCCTCCTCGGGTGTACTCATGCCAAGTGTCATGTGGGGGACAACGGTTCTGGGGATATACGCAGTATTGCATGCTTCTGCCCACAAGTGTATGGGAAGGCCTTGATCATGCAACATAGCCCGTGCAACACCCACGATCGTTTTGTTCTTTCACTCTGTGACCCCATTCTGCTGTGGGTTATGAGGCGCTATGAGCTCTCCTCGAATTCCTTCTGTGCTGCAAAAGTCTTTGAATTCGCCAGAGATGAATTCACCACCATTGTCGCTCCTAAGAGCCTTCACTTGCTTCCCCGATTCTTTCTCAACCAGTGCCTTGAACTCACAGAACTTTGAGTATGTCTCACTCTTCTTCTGCATGAAGAATATCCAGCACTTCCGAGAAAAATCATAAAAAAATATCACATAGTACCTGTGCTTTGTTGTCAAAGCTACTGAGAAAGGTCCACACACGTCCATGTGAATTCTCTCAAGGATCGTTGTGGCGCGACTATCCTTCTCGTGACAGGTGGCTTTCACAAATTTTCCCAAGGTACATCCCTTGCACTGGTCTGACTGTGCAATAGTACCCTTAGGAAGCCCAGCAGAAATCTGCTGCAATATCTTCAAAGCTCCATGGTGAAGGTGGCCCAATCTCCTGTGCCTGACTCGCCATTATCCCGGCTCACCACTCATTCTGCCTTGCCTGCCATTTTTGCGCAGCCATCTCCCTATAATTGATAAATGTGCTTAACTCGAACCCCTATCCTCTGGGTTTCACCAGTTGCCTTACTGCGTAGGAAAGCCTTTCCCTCGCTAAAGACAAAATAAAATCCCTTGTCTTCTAACATAGCCAAAGAGATAAGATTCCTCTTAAATCCTGGAACATGCATCACTTCCTTCAATGCGAAGGGTTTACCAGACTCCCTCTCAAAGGAAATGGCACCGATACTGGTCACACTGTATCTACCATCATCGCCCATCTTGATGTGCACTCCAAGATCTTTCTCATCCATATCAGTAAACAAATCTTTGTCTCCGGTCATATGAAAAGACGCACCACTGTCCAGAAACCACACTGAACCCATCACACTTGAAACCAAGCATGTGATCAGTGAAAAATCCAACTCAAACTGCAAGGCTAAGGCCTCTCCAGCTGCAGATCCAACAGCCTGCTTATTTTTCTTCTTCTGCGGACAATTTGTGGCATAATGTCCGTGTTGGTGATAGTGAAAGCATTTCACCTTGGACATGTCCTGCTTCTTGCCTTGGACATGTCCTGCTTTTTGCACCAGAATGAGAAGCTTTCTTGCTCTTCCCCTTATTTTCTTTGGTAGCCAAAGTGAAATTTTCTTCATCAGAGTTCTTTGATGAAGATCCATCACTGGTACTTCGCCTTATCTCCTCTTGCACAAGATATGACCAAAGTCGCTCCCATCCTGGCAAATTCTCCCGACCATTGACAGAGTCCTGATAGGAGTGCAAACTCTTCGGAAGCCCTAGGAGAGCCAAGCTCACCAAGTCCTCATCATCAACAGTCGCCCCCACACTTCCCAGCTCATCCCTACATTGGATGAACTTCGTGAGGTACTTGGGCATACTGTCGCCTTTCTCCATCTTTATGTTTCTGAGTTTATCCTTGAGCGCCAACTTCCTCTAGTCGCTCTTGCTTTGGAATAAATCTATCAAGGCTTTCCACATCAATAATGTAGAAGCCTTACCATGAAGGCTGGACACTATGTGATCCTTCACACCCTCCAACAGAATCCTTCGACACTTTGCTGTCTTCTTTTTCCAAGCCTCAATTACAACATCATCGCTAGAAGTAGGCTTTGGGACTTCAGCATCTATGAACTCCTTCAACCCATTGTCATCTAGCACCACCTCCATCTTGTCCTTCCATGCAATATAATTCGATCTTCCCTCAAGGGCATACTCCAATCGCAATCCGTTGAAAGACATCTCAACTTCGACACCAAGAAAACACTGCTGCAAATTCGAATTCCACCAGCACAAAACTCAACCGCTTCAATGTTTTGCAATTGCTCATTTGATCAATAACGCTCTGATACCATGTAGAAATTTTAATAACTGTTAAATTATTCACCGAGATTATCCTGATCACACACTATTTGAGCTTCATGTATAATACATAACCTCTTCTACTATTGATCATCAATTTGCGGAAATATAAACAATCGCATGCGCACATTAAAACCACAAACAATCACACATATAAACACAATATTTATGGGAAATCTTAAAGCTGAAAACCCCCAACTATCTGTATATTATAATGATAGAGAACATGTAACAATCATTGTACAAACTCCTCACAAGCTCTCAGTACAATCTCCAATTGTTACACACTACACAAGCTCAGATCATACAAAACACATGCTCCAATCTGCTCCACCTGTTAGCCTACCTCTACTGCACAATCCAAGATGAATAATTGCACATTCTGAGTTCAAATCCCTCTGGTATGTACTGCGCAATCCTCATTTGCATCTCCATCAATGTGTGGTGCAAACTCATGCACCAGTATAGTCACAACTGATAGTCACACTGCTCTTTCACCTACCTCTTCACTGGTCTCCACTGAAACTGTCCATGCACTGAAGTTAACTGATGTATTCTTTAGTTGATTAATGAGTTTATAATTAGTGAATTAATTAATAATTAATTCACACCACTCTCACTATTGTATCAATCAGTTAGACTAGATACAACTAGCTCAACTATGTTTAACTCAGTTAAACTGAATACAACTCCACTAACTTCCTCAATCAACTCCACCGTGTTAGCCTCCTATATCAATAGGTTTCATCTTTCATGATTGTATTGATGGAAGTGTGGAATATGTTCAAACCTTCTTACTTGAGCAAAGGTGTTCCATATTCTTTAAAACCAAAAAAATCAAAAAATTTAAAAAATGTAAAGAGGGTATACCCTAAAAGAAAGATCAAAGGGTAAAAAGAATAAAAATGGTCAAAAAGAGAAAGAAATGAACCCCAAGCAAAAAATAGACCAAGGAAAGTGTGCAAATCCAAATGCCACTACTTTTTACTCTGTTGTAATAAATCAATTGTGTGCAGCTTGTCAAACTTTTCCCACAATTTATGAATAAGTCAAACTGTTTAAACTTGGCTTACTCATATTTCAATTTCATGTTATAGATTAGAGAATAAATATCTGACCAAACAGTTTAATCTTGGCAGATAGGTAGATAGGTAGAGTGAATAAAAGGTGCTCAACAGTTTAATCTGAGCCCTTGGATGTAATAAGGGTAGAAATAGATAGATTCATCATGTAAAAAGAAAAGATTGATCGGGGTTTGCAAGTCTAAATGCACCCTAATAAAGAAGACAAAATGGTAGTGTTAAGTAGATAGGGTAGGTAGATGGTGCTGCAAAGTGTTATCTGATGAATGGTGCTGCAAAGTGTTGGTTAATCATTTACTTTCATCACAAGTACTAAAGCAGGAAATACACTGGAAAATCACAGCAAGCAAAGTCAAATTCATTAACCTCCCTCATCATTTTTCCCCCTCAAGGGTTTTACTAATTTCCCCAAAAGTACTAAGGTAATTTGAGATCAAAGGGGCTCAAGGCATTTCCTTGACTTCTGGAGGGACCGGACTCTCGGCCTAATGATCAAAAAGACCTAAGTACTAGAGATAATTCATCATTGTTATCTTCCATTTTTAACTTTCTCCTAAGAAAAATCACATTTTACTTAGGAAAGTGATGCATAATTTCATAAAAATGCCTCAAGATAAAATTGCTATTCTAAGAAGTGTTGGAGATAAAATGTTGCAATTTACTTCACTAGTGATCACTTTCTTAGATAGGTAAAAATATTTTGAGTTTCCTTATCCTCTGCCATATTAACATTTAATTTTACTATATTAAATCCCTAGTGAAATCCCTTTTCCTAAGTATATAACTCCTTTTTCTATAAATATCCCCAAAACCCTTTAATATAATGTTTTACCAAAGTATATATTCCCGCACATTGAAAATAAAACCCCTTCTTACAAACCCTTTGGTGAAATATATCGTTATAACATTAATCCCGCCCTTATGGTGAAATAATTGTATTAATTAAATCATCATATAATAAAAAATATATATAAAAAAAAGCGTTAGACATACAATATGTGTGTTTAACACCAAAAACATGAATAAAACTTCGAGAATTTGTCGTGCCGCCGTGATTCGTCCACGTGGAATTCCACTTAAGCAAACCCCCGCCGCAACCCCGTTCATTATACGCATGGGATTAATTAGTCATCTGGACTAGTTAATAACCTTTCCGCCTATTGAATATCTCCCGGGATAATTAAATTAAGCGTTAAACTCTTTTAAAAACCCGACGGGCCCACCTTTCAAACCTCCGCATGTTTCCCATTCCTTCAGCCGTCGGATCATCCATTCGTTGATCAACGGTCATGATCAATCCCGCTGCCCATCCCGTGTGAGTTCTTTAACCAGCGGGGGATGGGTGGTTTTGACTAGTCAGACCATCCACGTGGCGAGAAACCTGTGGAATCGCTCCCCCCGCGACTTTTACCGCCCTCGTCCATAAGCGGTGCGGGCTCACCGCTTACCACTTACCGCATACCGCCGGCCCCACTTCCCTACGTCACCCCGTACGTCGATGACGTCATCACCTCGAAAAAAACAAAAACCCTTTTAACTTGTAAATAAGCCATTTTTCGTGTTTTTTCGGTTGTTTTTAGTTTCTGAAAGCGACAGAGCTCCCGCTGCAATTTTCAAATTTCACTGCAAATACACCAATTTACTCCGAAATTCCGCTGCGCCCGTGTTGAAGAACATCCCCGCCATTGCTCATTACCTGTTAAAGAACCAGTTTCCATCTAAAAACAGGTATTTATCATTTCGCGCCCCGACTGTAAGTCAAGCTTAGTTTCCTTTGTTTTTTCTCTGAAAAAGTGGTTAAAAATCATCGCTGAGTCCTCCCTGAAGATTTTAAACCTGTGAAATTGCCCCCAAAACCTGCAAATTGTTCCAATTTCCTCTTTTGTCAGATGTCCCGTCCGGTCTGCAAGAAAAAACTAAAACCTCCATTTTGAATCCACAAGAACCAAAATGGAGGCCCCGACAGCTCTAAATATCACTCCATTGAATGCTCCTCACCGAGATTTGGACTATTTACCTCTGATAGATGAAGATTTCCAAATACAAGACCTGTATTTTGATGAAAGTCCCTGTTTGAGCTTCTGTCGCTGCAGAGACGAACACTCAAAGGGGCAAGATCTTATAGGGTTGTGGGAATCCAATCTCCCAAGGTATTTTATTCCTACAGCCCACATTTTCCCTGAAATCATTCATTACTGTCATGCAAACTATGATCCCGCACAAAGAGCTGTATTAGCTCCTGATCAAAGTGTTCTGTTCCCTATCACACCTCAGTCTATCAATGCTATGTTACACTTTGAGCCAGAGCAAGAACTAGCACCTTTATCCATGGAAGGGTTGATTGAGAAAACCAGACAATTAACCCCAGAGAAATTAAAAGCAATGTGTCAGTATTTCATGTTACCTGAGCATCAGCCAAAAGGGACTCCCCCCTATGGTTTTTACTTTTTCAATAAATTGGGAAGGCTTATTGTGAATGTAATATCTTTTGTCTTAGGATTCAATACCAGTGAGTATGTAGATGAGATAACTCTGGCTTTGCTATCTATCTTTACCCCTGGGCAGCCTCCTGAGATTAAGTATGAGTATGCTTCCTTCATTGCCAACAAAATCCATGATCAATTTTTAAGGCTAGATGATGAAAAGGTTTTCAAGTACTCCTCAGTTATCTATCATCTCATAACTTTCTATCACTCAGACAAATTCCCTTTCCCTGTTCAGAAACTTGATGCTAAAGGTAATCCCAGGTCTGTTATTTTTTGGTCCCCCATCATTCATTTGTCCTCTGATTCTCCCTACTCCTATTCAGAATTCATTGATCAGTTTGTACATCCTGCTACAACTTTGTTAACAGGAGTTTCTCCCCCCAGGCTTAGTACCGAAATTAGAAAGACCTTGAAATTGTCAAAGAGTTATAAAGTTGGGGATTGGTACTTGTACCAAAACCATACAGTCATCACGATTTATGGATGTGAATTACGTCCATTCAAGTTACCCAGATATGTAACAATGAGAATTTTTGCTTTGGAATACTTTAGACAGATGAATAATTCAGATGTGATCCATTTCTGCAATGTAAAGAAGAAAGCACAGTTAAGGATCAAAAGCCAGTTAGGTCCTTTCATTTGCAATTCTAGGGAAGCTGAGAGAGAAGCAGAACTTTTATTAGAGAAAAAATTCCAGACATCTTTCCGTTGGGTCCCTTATGACCCCTTTGGTTTCATTTGTGAAAAAAGGTTAAAAAATAAGTCATCTCCTTATGTACATCACGGAATTCCTGACATAGAACAGTATGCAAATCAAGATGAATGGGTTAAAGGAACACTTGTTGAAGAGGAAAGTGGAGCTGGCAAATTGAATAAACTTATGAAAGATGTTGAGAAGAATTTTGACCTAGAAACATATGATCAAATGCAGGTACCCTACATTGGCACATCTACAGCAGCCACTCTACAACAAGCATTACAGGAAGATAGTCCATCAGTAGCAGCAGAACCCAAGGGTAAAGGAAAAGAACCTATAGTTCAGGTCATTGAAACCTTGGTCATGGCAGAAAAACCACAGAGTTACAAATCACCAGAACCATTTCAGGCTTCTCCCACACCAGCAAAACAAATCCAAGTTCCAGAGATGCAAACTCCACTGAATGTGGAAATAGGGAAAAAGAGGCTAGCTCCAGATACCACACCTTCAAAAGGAGCCCCACAAGTTTATCAAGCTAAAAAACACAAGTCTGGTCCACCTCCAGATATAGAAATTATAGATGAAGTATTTGATGATGGTAGGGAAGATAGTCAGCAAACAGGTACAGCAAGTGAAACAAACATAAGCCAGAAAGGGATACAAAAGCAATTAAGCACTGAAGTATCTTCTTTCAGACCGCCAAAGACAGATACTGGAGACATTAAAAAAACCTTCATTAATATCAAAACAAAGAATGATCCATTGAAAATGAAGGTATACGATCAGTATATGAAGATGGCTCCTCATAATCAGCAAAGGCTGATGTCTGCATTTGATCTTTCACAAGGTAAAATGCTAATGAGCCACTTTAAAGCAAAGGTGCCAAAGCCAACTTCAGCAACAGATTACATCAGAACAAATTTTGAAGTTTTAGAAAAAGATATCCATCCCCTGGATCAGATAGAGCTTCATAGGCAAACAGGGGAAATGGTTTATTCTACTCTCACCAACAAAGCCATGGCAGCTTTAACGCTGCAAGATTCCTTGAATAATACTACTGCACAATTGAAGATTGAGAGGGCCTCCTCACAGGCCAAGGATAATAGAATAAAATCTCTAGAAGAGATAATCATTGGTTTGGGGCACAATCCCAAAGACATTAAAGGTATTGAGGCATTGGTAAAGAAGAAAGAAGATGATATAGCTGCACTCAGAAAACAGCTAAAACTACCAGCCTCTAGGCACCCTCAGACACAGGAAGTTATAAAAGGAAATTCACAGGAAGAAATGATGGAGTTGCTCTTGAATATGACAGAGCGACTAAATGAAACAGAGAAAGAGTTGGAAAAAGCATTGCAGGAACAGGAAATTATCAAGCAGACTTCAACAACAGGTACTACAACTACAGGACAGCAGGAACAACCATCTCAGGTGAACATTTCTAATTTTAATTCTGAGGATTTAATTAAACAAATGGAGAGTTTGCAGCTAAAGGTCACAGAACTCCAAGAAACAAAATTACAATTAACAAAATTGGAGGGAAAATATGACACATCCAAAAAGACAGCTGCTGACAACCTCAGGGAAATAAAAAGATTGGAAAAATTGGTTGAGGCTTTGCAAAAGGATCTTTCACTGGAAAAGCCTCTGAACGAAATAAATGATATTCTTTGGTGCAACATCATTGAATTAATAAGAGGTATTTGGTCCTCCATTCAAGCTATTTTTGAGCAAAATGAGTTAGTCAAGATAGCACAAGAAGAAATAAATAAAACTAGACTTGAATTAAGAGGCAAGCCAGAGCAGGCCCAGCAGATCATTCAATTTTTGAATTCCAGAACAAAACAACAGCTTGCATTGTTAGGAATTGATGACAGAACAGGTGTAGTTTTGGAAGCAAAGAGAGTTTTCACCAAGAGGACTTTCATGCAAAATCTAGAAAGAAAGTGTACTGACATTTTGGTTGATATCAACGTTTTCAGAGAGAAGTTTCAAGCTTTGCTGGACAGTGAATTGCCAAGTCCCATGCTCACAGAGGATCAAATAGTAGACTTGGAAACCTATGATAAAAGAATAAAAGCTCATGCTAAAAATACAGCTATAGGTTCTACTAGCTCATCAGAACCTGCATTACCAACTGGGAAAAGTATTTATGAAAAAGTGAGGAATCTATTTCATCTGGAGCATGAAATAAAGTATCTATTTCCGAACGAGCCCACTTTTTATAAACTTACTGAAGCAGATGAAACTTTAAGCAAACTCAGAAGAACAATGATACCAGATGATCAGTGGTGGAAGGAAATGCTGGAAGTTTTGTAAAAGTTGTTTTCAGGATGAGATTTTATCTTTACTATCAAGTAAATGGTAAAAACAGAAAAGCAGATGAAAGAGTATCAGATGAAAGGTTAAAGAGTATCTGTGAGAAGAAAGAGTATTCGATAAGTCAAAGAAATACGCAAAGGACAGCACAGATTCCTATTTTAAGCACTTATCTTTAGCACGTCCATGAAGAAAGGAACAACAGATCAGCCGTTACCCATTATTCTATTTACGAGACCATGTGTCTCTTGTTGTTTGTAAATATGCTTTAAGTCAGCCTGGATTATTGGCTAGGATAGCGTAAGATTGTTAGGATTATTTTGTGTATAAATAAACCCTCAAAGAGAGTGTTGAGGGTGGATTCTATTACTCTGCTGTAACATTGAGAGTTTCGGAATAAAAGCTTTTGGAGAAATTTACTTGTGGCTTGCTGGATGACGATTTGAAAGCACTGGACTTGTTGCAGGATTCATGTGTTGGACTACAGTTCAATAAGTGTTTCTACCTTTTATCTGAAATTTTATATTAGTTTTTAATACCATCATATCCATTTCTGAATAATTTACATAAAAGATTGAAACAGAATTTGCTTAATTGTACTCTGTTTTCAAATGTGATTGTTCTTAAAGTTTTCTTCTAAATTAGCTATAAGCATGAATTCTTAAATGCTCCTGCTTTGCTAATTTAAACATTGTTGATTACTATAATAAAGAATCCTTCATTGCTCTTTGTTTGTAGTCATTTCACTTCTTTCTTCTGAACATGGTGAAATATTCTTAGTTACCTTTCATCCCTTCAGGATCATCCCATCCACTTTAAATTTTAAGGATTGTTCTCTGTCTAGCTATCTTGCCCTGTAATACCATCTTGTGTTTAGAATAGAAATCCAGTAAAGCCATCCTTTGACTCCATAGCCCAATGGACTGAAAGCCCTCAACCTTGCCCTTAGTTTATGGATTCCACCATTTTCCCAAAACAAACTTTGAATCTATAACTAGCCTAAAACTTTCCAAGAACAAAGACAAATCATAAAGAGAGAGCCCTCTCTAGATGCAGATTGGCTAGATTCTGCATCTAAAAGGTTGGTTTGTGGTTACCTCGGGTATACTTTCCTCTTACACAACTTCTAGGAAAACCTGAGTGATAACATAGTGGCGACCATACTGGGGACCTGAATCAATTTTACTTGTTAGTATTGTTCAAATATAAGCTATAGACAGAGTCTGAAGATCAGCCAGGTAGCCTTTGAAATTGCTTTTGCTCTGCAAATGCAAAAGTAAATAAATGTTGTTTCAGTCTATCTCTGATTTAGCTTATATGTTGAATCTTAGTTTCAAAATTTTCAATCAGAGTCTCTAGTTTAAACAGATCTTTGAGGAAATCTTAATCACATATCATTATTTCTTAAAGAATTTGTAGAAGTTGTATGTATTTTTCAATTAAAACCCAAAATCCAAAAACACATATTCTAAGAAAACTGGCTTCAGAAAGGATTCGACATACTAGGTCAAACCCTGACCCCAATCCACCACCAATATTTGAAAATCCAAATCTGATCCCTAGGATTCTTAGAAGACAAGGAAGTCAAGAAAGTTCTGAAAGAGGAAGTCAGGAGAGTACAGGTAGTTCTAGACCACTCTCTAGATCTGCATCTTGTCCTGTGAAAATTATTTATATTGATGACATTCCTTTTTATGCACGATTTGAAACATCTTTGTTTGTGAATTTCTCTGAGACTGAATTATCTAGATTAATTCCAGATCCTTTGTTCTTTGAAGATTTGCAATACAGATTTGTTTCACATCATCTTGACAGAGAATTGCATAACTCCATTCAATCTGAGCAAACCTTTGAAGAAAGCTCAAACATTTCTGTGATAACTGAAGCATCTCCTAGCTCAGTCACTTTCCAAACACCTGTTAGACCTCCATCTCCTCCCGTGAGACCACCTTCTCCTCCTACTAGACCGGCTACTCCTGTCACTCCACTTTATCTTCCAATGGCTAATCGATATGCCCCTTTACAGTTACCAGCCAACCCTCCAGCTTTACCACAGGACTACCAAAGTAAGATCACACCTTTTGACGGATCAGGTACCTACACAGCTCAACAACACACCAAAAGAATGACAGATTACTTTGAGTTTTATGAGATTGATACTGATAATATTCGTATGAGAATTTTTGTACAGAGTCTTACTGGAGAAGTTAGAACTTGGTTTAGGGCTCTCACCCCGAACAGTATTGCTGATCTAGAAGCTTTGTATAGGGCATTTTTGAACAGATGGGAGAAAAAGAAGGATCCTCTCCAGATCCTTTCAGAATTTGAACAATTAAGAAGAAGACCAAATGAAACCGTACAAGATTACATCATAAGATTCAATGAATCATATAATGCGGTTCCTCTAAACCTAAGGCCCCCACCTAATAACGTGTTGGTCAAATTTCCAGATGGTTTTGACTCCGATATAGCTTATTCCCTTAGAGAAAGAGCTCCACAAACACTAGAGGAAATGCAAAGCATAGTGGTGAGTGTAGAAGCAAATCTGATAGAAAAACGAGCCAGAGCTAGGGCAGAGAGAAGAATGCCTATGAATGAAGAACCTTCAGCTTTTGAAAAGAAGCTGGATGTAATCATTAAAGGTATGGAAAGATTAGGTGACAGAATGGAAACCATTGAAAGAAAGTCTTCTACTGATAACCAGAATGTTGCAAGGAACCCAAACTTTAGGAGGAATCTGAACCAAAATATTGGAAAGAATGTCCCTGATCAAAACATTAGACCACCTTTCCAAGAAAACTTTGTTGAAGGTTCAACCTCGGAAGAACCTACAGAAGATGTAGAAATAAACAATGTCAATGAGGACAAAGATGAACCAGAAGTCTTCCTATCCGAGGATGATCAAGAGAATCATATCCTTGAAACATTCCAAACTCGTTCAGGTGAGACTTTTGATTTCAAAGAAGGCTATGACACAACAATCTACGAGGTTCATAAACAGTACAACTTGAGAAGTAGACGGATAGATGTACCAGAGAAAAATAAACAGAAAACCACAAAACAAAATGTCAAAGGTAAACAAAACATTCCCCCTGTACAAAATATTCCCCTTGTACAAAACATTCCCCAAATACAAATTTTGCCTAGGATAACTCCCAGTTTTTCAAATCCAATAATTGAAGATGTCTCTGACAACCAACCAAATAACAAACAACAATCCAATACATCTCCTCATGTAGGAACTGTAGAAGAAACAGTAGAAGTTAGTCCTGAAACATCTTCAAAACAAAACTTCATTCATGAAAAAGAAAAAAACATTGAAGACCCAATAAACAGAGAAAACCCAAATGTGCAAAACACTAAAGCTCAAACAGAAAAACCCTTTAATCTAGAGGCTGAAATAGGCAAACTCAAGATAGCTGTTCCTTTATCAGAATTGGCTAAACATGATGTCTATAGGAGTCAGATTTCCAAGTCTTTAAACATTAACATTACTGGATTGGATGATTGAGTAAACATTCTTGATGATCAACCCAAACTTCTTTTTGGCCCTGAGGTTAATGGCAAACCAGAAAGTGAAGGAACTCCTCCATTTTATGTAAGCCTAAATGTTCACGACAAGATACTCCATAATGCAATGCTTGATTCTGGAGCATCTCACAATCTGATGCCAAAAGCAGTAATGGAAAGATTGAATCTAGATATTACCAGACCGTACAAAGATTTGTTTTCATTTGATTCCAGTCAGGTAAAATTTTTAGGTTTAATTAAAGATCTGTGTGTCACTTTGGTCCAATACCCTGCTAAGTCTGTTTTAATGGACATAGTAGTTGCTGATATTCCACCTAAATATGGTATGTTATTGTCTAGGTCTTGGGGTGCTAAACTTGGAGGATCTATTCAATTAGACATGTCTTATGCAACTATTTCGGTATTTGGTCAGCCTAAAAGATTATATAGAGAAACTTTGATGAAGTACTTAGTGAGTAGCCAAGAGAAGCCTGAAAACTTCCCTGTTTATTCTGTACATTCTGACATGGATTCTTTTATTTTATACAATGCTGAGTCAGATCTTCCTACTGAAATAGAAGCTCCTGAAATGGAAATCATAAACAAAACCACTGTTAAAATTGATGAAATCTCTGAAAACAAAGAAACACCAGATGACCAAGAAATACCTGAAAAAACTAAACAACTAGCTCCTGTCAGAAAATACGTTAAAACAATTGATAAAGATTATGAACATGAAATTATATGGCATTTAGAGTTTGATGGCTCAGTAAACAGACTAGGGGCAGGAGCTGGGATTTGGTTACACAATGTGGAGAACAATCATGCAGAGGGTCATGCTTATAGGTTAAATTTCAAATGCACTAACAACATGGCAGAATATGAAGCTCTTTTATTAGGGCTTAAACATGTCAAGAAGTTAGGAGGCATTAGGGTATCAATCATAGGTGACTCTGAACTAATCATCCAACAGATTAAAGGAGAATGTGCAAAAAAGGACATGAGACTGAAACAATACCGAGAGACAGTTGTAGAGATTCTCAACACATTTCTACAAGCCCAACTTGCCAAAATTCCCAGGAAACAAAACTTGCATGCTCACAGTTTAGCAATGTTTGCTAGTACATGCAAGTTGCCTTTTGATCCTAATCATCAGTTTTCAGCTGAGATAAGGCACAGGCCTGCAATACGAGACAATCTTTTGAATTGGCAAGTATTTGTGAATAACAATCAAATCAATATTTTTTTGACACTTCAGAATGAGTTTTCTAACTGTAATATAGATGAAGACATAACTGTTGATGAATTTGATCAAGAAAAAGAACAAAAAATAGAGATTTCAAGAGAAAATGCAATTCATATGCTACATCCAACCACATTCACTGAAAAAGACATGCAAAATTTGAAACAAATGGAATTTGATGAGATCATAGATGAAACAGAAATCATCAATTTAAAAGATAATCAATTACCCAAAGGATTAACACCTTTGGAAGATCTATTCGACTCAAATGATATTCCATTCAGACCTAAAATGGAACCTGTTAAGGCTGAAATGGAGGAATGCAACTTAGGAACACCAGAACATCCTAAAATTGTTAAGTTGTCCAAATCCCTCCCAAAAGAACAAAAGGTGAAATATGTTGAACTATTAAAAGAATTTCAGGATGTTTTTGCCTGGAGTTATGAAGACCTCAAATCTTATGATACATCCATCATTCAACATACTATACCTTTGAAACCAGACCAGAAACCTTTTAAACAAAAGCTTAGGAGAATTAATCTTGTTTTATTACCCTCAATTGAAAAGGAAATCAAAAGAATGTTTGAAGCAGGGATTATAGCTCCTATCAGATTTTCAGAATGGGTTTCTAACCTGGTACCAACAAGAAAAAAGACGGGAGAAATTAGACTGTGTGTCGACTTAAGAAATTTGAATAAAGTTTCTTTAAAAGACAACTATCCTCTGCCGAAAATGGACCACATTCTGCAAAGGGTAGTAGGATCTTCGAGAATATCATTACTGGATGGATTTTCAGGGTACAACCAGATTCTAGTTCATCCTGATGATCAGGATAAAACAGCATTTACCACACCATGGGGTACGTTTAAATATGTCAAAATGCCATTTGGGCTCAAGAATGCAGGAGCTACATTTCAAAGAGCAATGGACATTGCTTTTGCTAAAGAGATACATGATTTTATGGTTATTTACTTAGATGATTTGACTGTTTTTTCTAAAACAGATCAAGAACATTTAAATCACCTAAGGCAAGTATTTATAAAGTGCAGAAAATATGGAATTTCTTTAAACCCTAAGAAGTCATTGTTTGGTTTGGAAGAAGGAAAGCTTTTAGGACATATCATTTCTAAAGATGGCATTAGGATTGATCCGGAAAGAATTCAAGCAATTTTGCAAATACCCCACCCCAGAAACATAAAAGAATTGCAAGCATTTATAGGAAAAATCAACTTCTTGAGAAGATTTATTTCTAGTCTAGCAGAGTTACTTAGATTACTAACCAACATGTTGAGAAAAGATTCAAGCATTGACTAGACTGTAGAAGCCAAACAATCATTCGAGGAAATTAAAATGGCTTTGACAAAAACACCAGTTCTGACCAGTCCTAAATTTGATAGGGACTTTATCATTTTTTCATTTGCTTCTGAACATACTGTTGCAGCTGTTTTACTTCAAAAAGATGACCAAGGGTGTGAAAAGCCGATAGAATTTTTTAGTAAAGCACTGAGAGATGCATCTCTAAAATACAATATTATGGAAAAACAGGCTTTTGCATTGGTAAAAGCAATCAAAGATTTCAGAGTTTACATATTATATTCTCATGTGATAGCATATGTGCCTAATGCGGTAGTTAAAGATATTTTGACTCAAGATGGCATTGAAGGTAAACGAGGTAAGTGGATAGCTACCATTTTGGAATATGATATTGAGATTAAACCAACCAAACTGATAAAAGGCCAAGGTCTAGCACAACTTATGACAGAAACCAATTGCCAAGCCTTAGATATCAATGAACTGGATAACGAGCAGGAGATGGCGACTCCTCAGATCAGTCAAGCTTTCTTAGATTCACCCTGGTACACTGATATAATTCATGTTTTATTAAACCTGCAAGCTCCTCCAGGGTTGTCCAGAACCAAACAAAGATTTTTAAAAATGACATCTTTGAAATATTGTATTTTAGATAGCACTTTATTTTGGAAAAATCATGAAGGAATCTTGTTGAATTGTCTCTTAAAAGATGAAGCTGATAAAGTGCTTAATGAATTTCATGCAGGGGATTGTGGAGGACATCTCTACTGGAAATCTACTGCAGACAAGATCTTAAGGGCTGGCTTTTACTGGCCAACATTATTTTCTAATGTAAAGAAATTTGTAACAAGTTGTCACAAATGTCAGATATTTGAGGGTAAAAGAAAGTTGTTACCTCTGCCTTTAAAACCAGTTTCCACAGAAAGACCCTTTCAACAATGGGGATTAGATTTTATTGGAGAAATTCACCCCCCTTCTTCGGGGCAACATAGATGGATTTTAACTGCTACAGACTATTTCACCAAATGGATTGAAGCCATCCCATGTAGACAGTCCAATGATTCTGTAATCATAGGGTTTCTAGAAACCAACATACTTTCAAGATTTGGATGTCCAGAAAAGATTATAACAGACAATGCTGCTGCATTTAAATCAAAGAAAATTATTAGTTTCTGCCATAAATATCATATTACTTTAGGCCATTCAACAGCCTATTACCCACAGGGTAATGGACTAGCAGAATCCTCCAATAAGAGTTTGATCAATATCATTAAGAAATTGTTGGAGGAAAATAAAAAGAACTGGCATAAGAAACTGACCAATGCATTATGGGCAGACGGACTTACAACCAAGAAATCCATTGGGACTAGTCCATATGAGTTAGTTTATGGTCTGGAAGCAAGATTCCCATCATCTTTAGGAATCCCGGTCATGAAATTACTTCAGGAGGCTCAAGTTGAGCCAAATGACATTCAAAGAAGAATTAATCAAACAATCCACCTGCAACAAACCAGAGAGGAGGTATACCAAAGATCACAAGTCTTACAGGAAAAGCTAAAGAAAATGTTTGATAAAAGGACTAAAGCAGAGGATTTTCAGTTAGGGGACAAGGTTTTAAGATGGGATTCTAGAAGAGAAGAAAAAGGAAAACATGGAAAGTTTGATTTCTTGTGGAAAGGGCCTTATATCATTCATGCCTTGTAGGGAAACAACACTTACTTTTTGAAGGACTTGGATAATTCAGAAGTTGAAGAAGGACCAGTCAATGGTCGAATGCTTAAGCATTATTTTGATCCAATTTACTAGAATGTTTTAATGTTTCTAACTTGTACATAATATATTGTTTTCTTGTTTTATTTTTGTTAATGCAGTTTGGATTGGATGGTGACTTCTTGGAATTGAAGCCCGAAGTGAAGGCCCTAAGTTCCAAAAGCTTCACTATCATATGTAAAATAAAGCTACCAGAAGGAGGAAGATTTTATACTTTCAGTTTGAAGACATTTTGAGGCATCTGACCTGCTGTTCTTGACTTTCCACAAGGAAAAGCCATCCCCAAGTGGAGCCAGTGTTAGCCTTTTATATCAATAGGTTTCATCTTTCATGATTGTCTTGATGGAAGTGTGGAATATGTTCAAACCTTCTTACTTGAGCAAAGGTGTTCCATATTCTTTAAAACCAAAAAAATCAAAAAATTTAAAAAATGTAAAGAGGGTATACCCTAAAAGAAAGATCAAAGGGTAAAAAAGAATAAAATGGTCAAAAAAGAGAAAGAAATGAACCCCAAGCAAAAAATAGACCAAGGAAAGTGTGCAAATCCAAATGCCACTACTTTTTACTCTGTTGTAATAAATCAATTGTGTGCAACTTGTGAAACTTTTGCCACAATTCATGAATAAGTCAAACTGTTTAAACTTGGCTTAGTCATATTTCAATTTCATGTTATAGATTAGAGAATAAATATCTAGCCAAACAATTTAATCTTGGCAGATAAGTAGCTAGGTAGAGTGAATAAAAGGTGCTCAACAGTTTAATATGAGCCCTTGGATGTAATAAGGGTAGAAATAGATAGATTCATCATGTAAAAAGAAAAGATTGATCAGGGTTTGCAAGTCTAAATGCACCCTAATAAAGAAGACAAAATGGTAGTGTTAAGTAGATAGGGTAGGTAGATGGTGCTGCGAAGTGTTATCTGATGAATGGTGCTGCTACATGTTGGTTAATCATTTACTTTCATCACAAGTACTAAAGCAGGAAATACACTGGAAAATCACAACAAGCAAAGTCAAATTCATTAACCTCCCTCATCATTTTCCCCCTCAAGAGTTTTACTAATTTCCCCAAAAGTACTAAGGTAATTTGAGATCAAAGGGGCTCAAGGCATTTCCTTGACTTTTGGAGGGACCGGACCCTCGGCCTAATGATCAAAAAGACCTAAGTACTAGAGATAATTCATCATTGTTATCTTCCATTTTTAACTTTCTCCTAAGAAAAATCACATTTTACTTAGGAAAGTGATGCATAATTTCATAAAAATCCCTCAAGATAAAATGGCTATTCTAAGAAGTGTTGGAGATAAAATGTTGCAATTTACTTCACTAGTGATCACTTTCTTAGATAGGTAAAAATATTTTGAGTTTTCTTATCCTCTGCCATATTAACATTTAATTTTACTATATTAAATCCCTAGTGAAATCCCTTTTCCTAAGTATATAACTCCCTTTTCTATAAATATCCCCAAAACCCTTTATTATAATGTTTTACCAAAGTATATATTCCCGCACATTAAAAATAAAACCCCATCTTACAAACCCTTTGGTGAAATATATCTTTATAACATTAATCCCCGCCCCTATGGTGAATTAGTTATGTATTGATTAATTTACCATATAATAAAAATATATACATAAAAACTTTAAACATGCGTTGTGTGTGTTTAAACGCAAAAATACGAATAAAAATTCGACAGAGTCTTGCGCCACCGTGGTTCGTCCACGTGGCATTCCTCTTAAGCCAACTCCGCCGCGACCCTTTACTTTTGCATATGGGATTAATTAGTTATTTGAACTAATTAATAGCCTTTCACTTACCAATCGAAATCCTCCCGGGGCGATTAAATAAAGGTTAAACGCATTTAAATCCCGCCGGGCCCACTTTTCAATCCCCCGCATGTTTCCCATTCCTTCAGCCGTCGGATCATCCATCCGTTGATCAACGGTCATGATCAATCCCGCTGCCCATCCCGTGTGAGTTCTTTAACCAGCGAGGAATGGGTGATTTTGACTAGTCAGACCATCCACGTGGCGTTAAAACTATGGAATCGCTCCCCCCGCGACTTTTACCGCCCTCGTCCATAAGCGGTGCGGGCTCACCGCTTACCACTTACCGCATACCGCCGGCCCCACTTCCCTACGTCACCCCGTACGTCGATGACGTCATCACCTCGAAAAAAAACAAAAACCCTTTTAACTTGTAAATAAGCCATTTTTCGTGTTTTTCGGTTGTTTTTAGTTTCTGAAAGCGACAGAGCTCCCGCTGCAATTTTCAAATTTCACTGCAAATACACCAATTTACTCCGAAATTCCGCTGCGCCCGTGTTGAAGAACGTCCCCGCCATTGCTCATTACCTGTTAAAGAACCAGTTTCCATCTAAAAACAGGTATTTATCATTTCGCGCCCCGACTGCAAGTCAAGCTTAGTTTCCTTTGTTTTTTCTCTGAAAAGTGGTTAAAAATCATCGCTGAGTCCTCCCTGAAGTTTTAAAACCTGTGAATTTGCTTCCCAAACCTGCAAATTGTTCCAATTTCCTCCTTTGTCAGATATCCCGTCCGGTCTGCAAGAAAAAACTAAACCTCCATTTTGAATCCACAAGAACCAAAATGGAGGTCCCGACAGCCCTGAATATCACTCCATTGAATGCTCCTCACCGTGATTTGGACTATTTACCTCTGATAGATGAAGATTTCCAAATACAAGACCTGTATTTTGATGAAAGTCCCCGTTTGAGCTTCTGTCGCTGCAGAGACGAACACTCAAAGGGGAAAGATCTTATAGGGTTGTGGGAATCCAATCTCCCAAGGTATTTTATTCCTACAGTCCACGTTTTCCCTGAAATCATTCATTACTGTCATGCAAATTATGATCCCGCACAAAGAGCTGTATTAGCTCCTGATCAAAGTGTTATGTTCCCTATCACACCTCAGTCTATCAATGCTATGTTACACTTTGAGCCAGAGCAAGAATTAGCACCTTTATCCATGGAAGGGTTGATTGAGAAAACCAGACAATTAACCCCAGAGAAATTAAAAGCAATGTGTCAGTATTTCATGTTACCTGAGCATCAGCCAAAAGGGACTCCCCCCTATGGTCTTTACTTTTTCAATACATTGGGAAGGCTTATTGTGAATGTAATATCTTTTGTTTTAGGATTCAATACCAGTGAGTATGTAGATGAGATAACTCTGGCTTTGCTATCCATCTTTACCCCTGGGCAGCCTCCTGAGATTAAGTATGATTATGCTTCCTTCATTGCCAACAAAATCCATGATCAATTTTTAAGGCTAGATACTGAAAAGGTTTTTAAGTACTCCTCAGTTATCTATCATCTCATGATTTTTTATCAGTCAGATAGATTCCCTTTCCCTGTTCAGAAACTTGATGCTAAAGGTAATCCCAGGTCTGTCATTTTTTGGTCCCCCATCATTCATTTTTCCTCCGATTCTCCCTACTCCTATTCAGAATTCATTGATCAGTTTGTACATCCTGCTACAACTTTGTTAACAGGAGTTTCTCCCCCCAGGCTTAGTACCGAAATTAGAAAGACCTTGCAATTGTCTAAGAGTTATAAAATTGGAGATTGGTACTTGTACCAAAACCATACAGTCATCAGGATTTATGGATGTGAATTACGTCCATTCAAGTTACCCAGATATGTACCAATGAGAATTTTTGCTTTGGAATACTTTCGACAGATGAATAATTCAGATGTGATCCATTTCTGCAATGTAAAGAAGAAAGCACAGTTAAGGATCAAAAGCCAGTTAGGTCCTTTCATTTGCAATTCTAGGGAAGATGAGAGAGAAGCAGAACTTTTATTAGAGAGAAAGTTCCAGACATCTTTCCGTTGGGTCCCTTATGACCCCTTTGGTTTCATTTGTGAAAAAAGATTAAAGAATAAGTCATCTCCCTATATACACCACAAGATTCCTGGTCTAGAACAATATGCAAATCAAGATGAATGGGTTGAAGGAACTCTTGTTGAGGAAGAAAGTGGAGCTGACAAATTGAATAAAATGATGAAAGATGTTGAGAAGAACTTTGACCTAGAAACGTATGATCAAATGCAGGTACCCTACATTGGCACATCTTCAGCAGCCACTCTACAGCAAGCATTACAGGAAGACAGTCCATCAGTAGCAGCAGAACCCAAGGGTAAAGGAAAGGAACCTGTAATCCAGGTTATTGAAACTTTGGTCATGGCTGAAAAACCACAGAGTTCCAAAGCACCGAAACAATCTCAGGCTTCTCCCACACCAGCAAAACACATCCAAGTTCCAGAGATGCAAACTCCACTGAATGTGGAAATAGGGAAAAAGAGGCTAGCTCCAGATACCACACCTTCAAAAGGAGCCTCACAGGTTTATCAAGCTAAAAAACACAAATCTGATCCACCTCCAGATGTAGAAATTATAGATGAAGTATTGGATGATGGTAGGGAAGATAGTCAGCAAACAGGCACAGCAAGTGAAACAAACATAAGCCAGAAAGGGATACAAAAGCAATTAAGCACTGAAGTATCTTCTTTCAGACCGCCAAAGACAGATACTGGAGACAGTAAGAAAACCTTCATTAATATCAAAACAAAGAATGAACCATTGAAAATGAAGGTATACGATCAGTATATGAAGATGGCTCCTCACAATCAGCAAAGGTTGATGTCAGCATTTGATCTGTCACAAGGTAAAATGCAAATGAGCCACTTCAAAGCGAAGGTGCCAAAGCCAACTTCAGCAACAGATTACATCAGAACAAATTTTGAAGTTTTAGCAAAAGATATCCATCCCTTGGATCAGATAGAGCTTCATAGGCAAACAGGGGAAATGGTTTATTCTACTCTCACCAACAAAGCCATGGCAGCTTTAACGCTGCAAGATTCCTTGAATAATACTACTGCACAATTGAAGATTGAGAGGGCCTCCTCACAGGCCAAGGACAATAGGATAAAGTCTCTAGAAGAGATCATCATTGGTTTGGGTCACAATCCCAAAGACATTAAAGGTATTGAGGCATTGGTAAAAAAGAAAGAGGATGATATAGCTGCACTCAGAAAAAAGCTGAAACTACCAGCCTCGAGGCACCCTCAGACACAGGAAGTTATAAAAGGAAATTCACAAGAAGAAATGATGGAGTTGCTCTTGAATTTGACAGAGCGACTAAATGAAACAGAGAAGGAGTTGGAAAAAGCATTGCAGGAACAGGAAATTATCAAGCAGACTTCAACAACAGGTACTACAACCACAGGGCAGCAGGAACAACCATCTCGGGTGAACACTTCTAATTTGAATTCTGAGGACTTAATAAAACAGATGGAGAGTTTGCATGTAAAGGTCACAGAACTCCAAGAAACAAAATTGCAATTGACAAAATTGGAGGAAAAATATGACACATCTAAAAAGACAGCTGCTGACAACCTCAGGGAAATAAAAAGATTGGAAAAATTGGTTGAGGCTTTGCAAAAAGATCTTTCACTGGAAAAGCCTCTGAACGAAATAAATGATATTCTTTGGTGCAACATCATTGAATTAATAAGAGGTATTTGGCCCTCCATTCAAGCTATTTTTGAGCAAAATGAGTTAGTCAAGATAGCACAAGAAGAAATAAATAAAACTAGACATGAATTAAGAGGCAAGCCGGAGCAGGCCCAGCAGCTCATTCAATTTTTGAATTCGAGAACAAAACAACAGCTTGCATTGTTAGGAATTGATGACAAAACAGGTGCAGTTTTGGAAGCAAAGAGAGTTTTCACCAAGAGGACTTTCATGCAAAATCTAGAAAGAAAGTGTATTGACATTTTGGTTGATATCAACGTTTTCAGAGAGAAGTTTCAAGCTTTGCTGGACAGTGAATTGCCAAGTCCCATGCTCACAGAGGATCAAATAGTAGACTTGGAAACCTATGAGAAAAGAATAAAAGCTCATGCTAAAAATACAGCTATAGGTTCTACTAGCTCTTCAGAACCTGCATTACCAACTGGGAAAAGTATTTATGAAAAAGTGAGGAATCTATTTCATCTGGAGCATGAAATAAAGTATCTATTTCCGAACGAGCCCACTTTTTATAAACTTACTGAAGCAGATGAAACTTTAAGGAAACTCAGAAGAACAATGATACCAGATGATCAGTGGTGGAAGGAAATGCTGGAAGTTTTGTAAAAGTTGTTTTCAGGATGAGATTTTATCTTTACTATCAAGTAAATGGTAAAAACAGAAAAACAGATGAAAGAGTATCAGATGAAAGGTTAAAGAGTATCCGTGAGAAGAAAGAGTGTTCAACAAGTCAAAGAAATACGCAAGGGACAGCACAGAGCCCTATTTTAAGCACTTATCTTTAGCACGTC